>JAQQZZ010118289.1:0-14779 GCA_030265115.1 Mopalia vespertina | reverse complement strand
CGCTTAATTCGTTCTGTAGGTTTGTTTTAACTACCCGCAGATTGATCTGCGGACAAACCCGCCACTGAAATAATACCGAAGTATAGGACGTCGATGTACTGTCAATGTCCAAATGATAAATATCGAACGTCGACGGCCTATTTAATAGGACTACTGCTTGTCTATACTCTTTCTTTCAATGAATATTTTTTGTGTCGTTTAGAAAGTGAAGATTACCAGTATTTTCAACCTGCAAAATTTGCTGAACTGGAATCGGTTCAAACTAAGAAAGTGTTATCCCAAAATAACGATAATCATGTCTTTCCCTTAATGTATACAGAATGTTCATTACAGCACTCCTTTAGATTGCTTAAGGAAACTTATAAGAAAACACTTCAGAATATTTACCCTTTTGTATAGGACTTTCCATATTCTAAGTCTATACACTTTAGCTATATATTTTGAATATGTGTATATGCTACATCACTTATGTAATGTTGGTATTTATCTATCATAGTTAGAAACAAGTTTGGGATAAATTCTGTGTTTAATAATATTATTATTTTTGATTAGGTTTTAGTTATCTTATGTTTAGTCAATACATACTATAGTAAACAAAGTAGATTTTATTTGATCAGAGTAAATGTGCAAGCATATGCTGCAAGTGTGGTTAATGTTCTATGTTTTATCGATGAATAGGATTAATGCATATAACTAATTCATGTAAAGAGATAGGTCCAAGTATACTGCCTTGGCACACGATTTGTATACATGGATAACCTACAAAAACGTCGAGATTTAAAAAAAAATTAGTTCTTAGACTTGCTCTCTCTTGAATGAAATATGGTTCTTTGATCGTCCGTCGACTTTCCTAAACATGTGCTATTCATCTTTGAAAATATTAAGCAATATAACGTCAATTGTATTGAGAATTTGTCACACCTTAGTATTATTGACCCTGTTCAATTCTGCTTAAATTTGCACACCTCGTTAATCTTCTGAATCTTAAGTGTTTTAAGAAATTACGCATCATTATTAAAGTCGTGTTGCCCTTTTCACTTTACAAGTCTATATACCAGAATACTATTCAGATCTACTTTACGCCATGTTTCGAATAACATTATTCTATCTGACGTCACGTTTACAAAAAAAGTCCTGCTTTTCCCACATCGCCGGGTTCTGATTTATGAATTTATCTGACATTATTGATAAAAAGAATATTATAGTGCAGTTTGAACCTCTTTCGCCATTCACTGTAGTAGACTATTTACGGTATCAAACCTTCACTGTGTAATTATCTGGTGCTCTATGTTTTGTTCTTGATTTTTCTTTCGTGAAGAGAAAAAGCCGTATGTCATGTAATAAACACACTGAAACTGCGTGAGTCCATTTTGAACATTTTCTCACGCTCGGTGTATTAATCCAGACTCACCATAAACGGGTAATAGTTGCATACATGTCTGTTTGTCTGTCTACCTGTCTACCTGTCGTGTCAGATATTTCACTCTGGTTTATTATTAAAACTCACCTGCTGTATAATGTGACGTTCCACAGACAAAGTTATGCTATAGACCTTCCATACGGTTCAATGGCTAATGCGTGAAATGTAGCACTTCCCCTGGAGATGTGGTTCGGATCCACATGCACAGGAATAGTATATCGTAGAAAGGTGCGATTTCAGGTGTGATGTGTTACACGTCCCCAAAGCCTGCAGTTCGGATCTTCATGAACACAAGCTGTAGGCCTACAAACATAAGCGTTCAGTTTACAATCAAATGTGTAAAATTGTTTCATTCATTTTTATTTTCCTCTAATTTGCGACCACCCTTTCTTGGTTTATCTTGAATCGTTATTTTAAGCGAATAATAAAGATATTAAAACATTTTATTGAATACGCGAAAAGATCGAAAAAATATAGATACACTGATTTATTAAATAGACTTCATATGTTTGTATACAGAAATACCCTGCGCCTGCACTTGTAACATTGCTGGGTTTCATTAAGTTTATATACTTAGGTCGTCTTTCAGATTTTTTTTTTTCGTATCGTGTACTGTCTACTATATTATAAAATGGCACATTTTTGGCCTCCATGCATACGTTTTTTTGTTATCTTCTTTAAAAAATAAAAAAAAATGTGTTTATACTGTTGCATGTAAATATTTTGAATAAATGAAGAGAGAAAAATTTGCTTGCCTCCACCGGGATTTGAACCCGGGACCTTTGGGTTATATATATATAAATATATATATCTTGCAGAATGGCTGGAGGTATGATTTTCCCTATACCATACGTTTGCAAACTGTAAAAAATATAATTGCCAAAAATAAATATAATTATGAGACTTATAAACCACTGTCTTTTAAAAACAAAATTATGTTTAATTTTTAAAAAAAAATATATCCATTTTCCGCAATGTTTGTATTGTTCTCATATTGGTTAACATACATCATTTCAATTGCATGCTAATTTTCAAGAAGACTGAATGGTGATAACATAACAAAACAATTTCAAATTATGTCTTTAATATGCATAAGATTATAGTTTAACATATATACACATTTATTTGTGGTTTCCTATGATAAGTTTAGCACAACACAAGTATTCAAGACGGATGCGAGCACTCGTTGTTTTCCTAGATTTCCAGGATACTTTCGTGATTAGATGTGCATTTTCTAAGTTACGGTTCGGATTTTCGTCGTTTCAGCATTTGCACCTTCGTAGTTTCGCTTCGTAGTTACGTGCTTTTGGTCTTTTTCATATTGTTCTGACGGACAAAACACATACATGGTTCACTCCAAAAATCAACAACGATATTTCGGCTGTTTTTTTCGCCATCAACAGAAGCGTGATGGGTTCTCCTGGCGATTGCAAAATAAGCGCCGAAATATGATATCAAAATGAGTCCTTCGTTCTTCTTTAATCATTTACAATTAAGCCTGAGTATTCGCAGAGGCACCATTTGAAGTTGTTAAATTGTTTTTATCCCTCCTCCGATTCAATCATAGACCAGGAACCCCTTCAGCATAAACCGATTAGCAATCATGTTAATCCATTAATGCGATAATCCCCTTTGATTAGACCCTACTTTAATGAGATGTCTGTAAATGGTGAACTCTTAAGAAAACCACATGCATCGGCTGTGGTAACCGTACCGTCTTGTCATCAATGTGCCTATCTGTTCATCGTTCGTTCATTCATTCATTCATTCATTCATTCATTCATTCATTCATTCATTCATTCACTGAAAAATGGAAAGACCATTGGAAAGGAATGCATTTGTATTTTTTCTCTCTATATATAATTGCAAATTAAAGCTTATTATATCAATACAGTAGACATATATAATTTTTCGCAGTAAAAAGGGAGAACATAAGTGTATTTTGAGCCCAGTAAAAATACTTATCGGCATTACGTTACAACCATTCCCTTTTCCTTTTTACACTTTATCTACTTTTATATAAATGATTAATTTATTATAGACTTTTTGATTATTGACTTAAACCTAACTCCAAAGCATATAATTTTCAAAATTATTGTCCACAAAGAAAGCTGCATTAGAATAAAAGAGACTGGCAAGTCTGAAAGTACCTCTTTGTTTCTTGTGTGAAAAGCATATCGAATTTCGTGTTCTAATACATATCAAAGGCTCCTTCCGTAAACATGTTTTCACAACAATTTTATAATATTTTTCATTTTTTCCCGTGGAGTCAACACCACTTGTAAATTCTCGCTGGTTATAAACTTCTATTACGTAATGTCTATATCAATTAGCTTTAGTTTTTGACGAAGAGTTATAGAAACCCATGCTGTTTGTAAAACACGGAGTGACCGGGGACTATGAGCTGTGTCTGCTACACAACTGACCATGAGAAAACCCCCGCGGTTATTTAATTCTAATCCTCTCGGGGAAGGGAGGGAGGGGAGGGAGAGCCGGGGGAGAATACACCTCATAACTTTATCTCGCCTAGCCGGTCATCTCTTTTGTGCGGACTGATCTTAACTCGGTGCCCCCATAGTTTAATAGTCTCTGGACAGTGTACTCCACTCCGGTGCCGTCTCAGCGAGGATAAAAATCTCCCCGAGCCATTGATTGGTGTTCATAAAGTAACAAAAAGCGCGGGAGTTGGAGAGAAAAAGGTAGCCCATTCTGATCTTCGAGCTGTGACACTCAGCCTAGACGAGGGAACAAAGCTCAGAGACCGAACCCTGCGGCCAATGCTAGAGGTCCGACCGGCTTATCCTTCTCCACACATAGCTATATAGGACTACAGCACGGACCAGTTGTTATTCAGTTCAATCCCAGCACAGATGTGTACAGGACAATCCATTCATTTACTACCTTTGCCAATCTTACTGGAAATTCAACCATGGCCGCCTCTATAGTGCAAACTCTATTTGAAGACGCATTGGATACTTGGAGCCCTGTAAAAACCACGATTTTCTTAGACAACGAGACTTGCAATTCCCCCATGATGGACTACATTGTAAAAACCACCAAAGGGAATGGGTCTGCAGCCGCAAAAAGCAATACTGCAGTGAGCGGGTTTCGACAGTAAGTGTTTTGCCATGCCCCTCACAACCTCGCCTCTTAAGTTATGGCGATTACTTTGCCTGTCCATAAAGTAATTTTGATCTTGGCTGCATTGTGACAGTTTGTGTTGGATCATGTGATAAATTCTGGGGATAATCATTTGCGGCAACTGCCCATTTGGTTGATTCATTGGTAGGGTTTAGCCTAGTCATGGTACGGCTATGGTACGATGGCCAGCGTAAGCCCAGATGAAACTGTTTGGTTTCGTTGATTGATTTTTAGGTTTTAGCCTAGTCAAGGTACGGCCATGGTACCATGGCCAGCTTTAGCCCAGATACAACTGTTTGGTTTAGTTGATTGATTGATTGATTGGTAGGTTTTAAGACCTAAACCAATCGGTTCACTTCAGGAATCTGCTTTACTTTAGTTAAATATAAGCCTATGCAATGTGTGTATGATTTTACGATATATGTCGAAATCTAGAAGGAGCAGTTGAAATATGAGCAAATTCTGATATAAATTATATTTCATTTCTGATGGTTCAGTTCAATCAATGTATCATTTAGGCTTTAACGATTGAACAGTATGGCTAATGCATGTGACCCAAAGTTTCGTTTGAACTCCAGATGGTGTAGGGTTTGTTCAACAAACACTGAAGCCTATACGACATGGTGACCCAGGTGGACTGTGACATGTATATACTGTAAAGGCATGCAGAAAACACACCTGGAATGATTACCTGTTAACACACCTTTTAGTTTACGTAATCAGTCAGCCCACAGAACAGTCCTGTGTTACAGCACGAAGAATTTACCTGGTACCTGGCCGCACACATTAGTGCACAGCTGGTCAATGCGTACAGGTAGGACATACAAACAGCATGGAATCGTGTAACTTTAGCTATGTGTGCACCAAACCTAAAGATTTGACAAACTTTTGTTGACCGAGCCCTCTGGCTAAGGGCAGTTTGTTTGAAGAGTAGCAATACTGTCTTTACTTAGCACTGGAGGAAAATTAACTTTACAGCATTATGGAAATGCTTCACATCCTGGTTGTGCTAGTGTCAATTATTGCATGAATACACCGCCGTCATATAAGTGAAATACCCCTAAGCATGGCGTAAAACACCAATCATCTTGTTGACTGATAAGACCAGGCGATGTGTAATTTGGATAAAGAAAATCAATTAATTAAATTTAATGAGGATAATTTCCATTAATTTTCTATTGTATATGGCCCTCTGGCTAAGGGCAGTTTGCTCGAAGAGTATCAATACTGTCTTTACTTAGCACTGGAGGAAAATTAACTTTCCAATAGTATGGAAGCGCTTCACATTTTGGTTGTGCTGGTGTCAATTATTGTTGGAATACACCGCCGTCATATAAGTGAAATACCCTTGCTTTAAGCACGACGTAAAACACCAATCAATCAATCTTTTGTATACGTATGTTCATGTTTAAATTTATTTATATTTCCAGACGTCGTTGCCGGACTTTGAAGAGAACTGGAACCAATACAGTAAGCATTTAAATTGTCTTGTCACAATGACTATAGCCTATATATAAGTTAATTCCAGTGACAGACGCTCGCTAATTATACATGTTTTGTAAAGTTTTACGTATGTACCATTTACGAAAAAGTGAATTTTTGATTTTCTAAAATTGAACAATTTTATGATTTAACAGCCTTTTGATGTTTATAAAAGCCCTATGTGTTTTAAATAAAAGCTCTGATTAAAATGTTTGAAATAGAATAACGATAAATTATTGAATATTTGTAGTTGAAAAAGAAAATATTGAATATTTTTAGCCACATCTCTTGATTAGTTCTATTTGCTATAGACCAACTCTTTGACGCAGTTAACTGTTAAATTTTCCATTCAATCATCGCTTAAATGGACTTTTCCGTCTTTCAGAATAATGATATACTTAAGAAAAGTTCAGGAGATTTCCGCCAAGCTTTGGCAGATGTGCAGCCCGAAAATGATGATGATATATTTGTGATGTCGGGAAGTACGCCCAACTTCGGGACGAGCTTGTTACTTAATGAAGGTTCGTCAGACAGTGGCGTCCGCTTTGATGAAGACCCGGATACCGTTACATTCGCTGTTCCGATTGGTATACCGACACAGAGGATGGAACTTTTTGAAGAAGACGCCTGTTCACCACTGTCTTATTCCCCTGTTAATTCTAAAAACCTCCCCACTGAATTCCCTTCATTTTCACAATCTAGCACGGTAAGTTTTGCCCACGTTAGCCTTAATATACGGGCAAATTGATATAAATCACAAAAGAATTTCTTATAGGCATACTCTTTGCGATGCCTCACATAAAATAAAATGAGGATTATTAAAAGCGAAAAGTTATAAGTAATGTGTATGCATTTTCAATCACACGAGAAGGATTAATTGTTAAACGTTGACAGAAAATGGATTGGAATAATCACTACTCGGTTCCTTGAATATATACCCCATACAGCTGAATAGTGCATATAGAAATTCTAACAACTTGGAATTTTGGAAATAAAACCAGCTTGAAACTTTTGCTTACTGAATTGATTTCTATTTCTTCAAGGACGATGGTTTCTTTGAGGACATTGTTGCCGTGGACGACACAGTAAGTCAAACAAAAAAAAAAACCACCAAGAAAGCTTCAAAATCTGACTGATACAGTCTGTGATGGATGTTGAATAGCGTAATGGGAAATTATTGAATTATAAATGGCTTGACAGAACAACCTCATTCAATTAAATGCATATGTATAATTTATTTTAACTTGATCACCAAATTATATGCAAAATTCAAGAAAACAATATTTAAACTGTTAATACACCTTACCCTCTTGCGTTGAGGTCCTGTTATAAACTTAGTATATTCATTGTACAGGTATATAGATTGTATACAGTTTCAGTACCATACTTGGATATTTCCTATCCACACTTTTCTTAGTCTTTCATTATATACCCTATATTTTTTGACAGGATGATAACGTGAATTTGACCGGATCATTGGCATCTTTGTTCAAAGCCCCTGTTATAACAGCACAGAGCTCAAACACATTCCAGGTATGTTAATCTATTCATTAAATTGATTGATTGATGTCAATAACACTAACACGATGCCCAAAGATTTTTCACTGATATGACGAAACGGTATCTTCGACAGGAGGGCCTTATTAAATATAACCCTTAGCAGTGGTTCAGTGGTAAGCGTGTTGGCCTAGTATTCCTAGTCTGTCTGCCCTCGGGCATAATGAGTCAAACGGTGTGGATTAAACAATCGCAGGCGTGTTTTTTTAAAAAGGTTTCCAGCAGGGTTTTCACCATATTCAAGAAACAGCGAGAAGTTGACAATCCGACGTCATATTAGTGAAATATCCTTGGGTACGACGTTAAACTCTAAACAAATAATGTTTTTCACATCATGAATGTACTTCAAAAGGTATACCCTTACCCGACCAAAAAGCAATGTCAAATGGCAGCCTGGGAATCTGTTTTGCTATATATACGTTAAATTACAAGCAATATTAATATAGCTCAGATTTACACACAAAATCAGAGGAAACTGATTGATCTTAAACTAATAGTAGTAACGGCTACGAATAACATATGTTGTATTTTGAAATGTTTTTGCCTTGATATCCATTCAGATAAGAATCGAATGGTTTTGAATTAAGCATTAGGCCTATGCATTGTTTCGAAAGCCGGTAAAGTTTTTAAATTATTATATTAAAAAAACATAAAATTGATATATATTTTACTTATATACCAGAATTTAATCTCAATTTGTATTCTGTTTTCCTTTCTGATAAAAGTGTAATGTTTATAATCAGATAAAGAAACCAATATGTATGAAGTTGACTGGGCGACTAGACTCTCTAGAGATCCGAACCAAGGGAGGTAAGAAAAGGCAGATTTCTGGCGAAGCTGATATAGAGACCAACCCATTCGAGAAAAGACGCCGCGGAGGGGGCGGCCTCGTACATAGATCATGCAGTGAGGAAATACCCCGAGAAAAAAACGCTTGTCCTTTAAAGAGATATATGTCTGCAAATGACGCTATTATTCAGGCTTTAGATAGAGGTATGTTTAATTTGTTTAACGGTCTCCGTATTTCTAACTAGATGGCACTCGAAGAGCAGTGCATACCATTAATTTCCTGTTATTTATTTAGTTCCAAAAGAGTTGCTCTCTGACTATAAGAGGCAACAAGAAAGGGATTTGTTGCGTTCTTGTTTTTTGCCAGTGCAACGTTAAACCCAGTTTAACAAACAATAATTTTCAAAACTCAAAAGTAAGCGATAAAATAAATAATTTAAATCTGATTTTAACTGCTGTCTATCTTTGCTAATATTAGTTCTTAGTGGACATATTGCGTCTTATGGAGTTTATTTTAAATTTTTCGCACCAGAAACTCAAAAGGCACCACAACAAAGAGCTTTCCATCTAAAACTCTATCGATTTTTAATAAATTGGCATTTAAACAACTGATTATCTTTTTATTCAAGCTGAAGACAATCCGGATCTTATAGGAGATGGCAGTGTTTCTTTCTGCCTTCCCACAATCCCCGGTAAACACCAGGACCTGAAGTCGATAACACCAGAAACCTTATCTAAACTTATCAACCATGAGTATGATCATATCGTAGAGAAATATGTGATCATTGATTGTCGATATCCTTATGAGTTTGATGGGGGACATATACAGGTAAGAATTAAGACCTCTTGCTAGAATCCATTAGTTCAACTTAACAGGTGGCTGGAGGACGCTTCCTGTTACTCTGGTACTCACGTTTTGTGAATGTCCAGTATTGTCATTGTTGTCAACGACATCGAGAGTGATTTCCTTCACCAATTGTGGTTGCAGGAGGTTATTTGGGTGAAAATACCTACAGTACAGCGCAAACTCCAATCAACTATGTCTCATTTTGACTTTGGTGGTTTGTTATGTCCTTCTCAGGAGATCCTAATAAATCGGTATACATCATGCTACAAGTATAGCATCATCAAAAAAACTGAAAAACACATTAAATTTGCAATTTAAGAGTACGAACTGTATTGATAGCTTGCAGCACTCGTGAAGCCCCTGGGCTATCGGACAATTGGTCTATTGTTGTACCGAAACCATACAGTATTTATGCTCAGCACTTGAGAAGCCTAACAGAGCAACGATTCCAATTTTAATTGTCGTGATACTGTGGCTTTTTGCTGTCGGAGTATACCACTGTAGCTTATCATATGGAATTTTTGGTTGAAACGTTTTTAGAAAGTTCAGAGGGTTGGGTGGGAGTTCCTGTTGCCCTGGTGCAATCGGAGCTAAAGAGCAACATGATGCCGATCTATTTGTACGGTCGTTGTATCATGTAGGCCTACCGTGCTTGTCCTGTCTCGTCTTTGTTTGCTGCGGGTGACATCGAGGGAGGTTTCCGTTACCAATTGGGCTTGCACGCCGTTGTGTGGGTGAAATATCCTTGAGTACGTCGTTAAACCCAGTCAATCCATCAAGCAAAGCATTTTATACTCTTTTATTATTTTCTTATACAGGGTGGGTTAAACTACTACACAAAGGATTCGATAATGGATAACCTAATGAAAAAACCATTACAACCAGAAGACAGCAGCAAACGAGTCGCTTTGATATTCCACTGTGAATTTTCCTCAGAGAGAGCACCTAAAATGTAAGTTTTACAGGCATTTCCATAGCGAATGAATCTTTTTAAAAACGTTCAATTCTAGAAGTTTGTGGCACTTCAGCCCAAAACATTCAGTAAGAAAAGGTCTAGACATTCAAATTTCAAACGAAGAGAATTTTTTTTTTTTGGGGTCAAATTTCGTTAAAATCGTTTAAGTGGATTACTGAAAAAGAAAAGCCATTTCACTTGTTCTGAAGTTAAAAATAACTCACCCACTTATCTCTTCATGGTTGTTTAAGGTCCCGGTTTTTACGTAACATGGATCGTGAACAGAATAAGCAGTGCTATCCACATCTATTTTACCCGGAAATCTATCTACTTCACGGCGGATATAAAAACTTCTTTGGAAACCATCAGGTATGTACACAAAGCTCATTCCCTGACGATTTTGATTATCTATGCCTTATCGATAATTTGGCAACGGTCGTTACAAAAAGAATCATTTCATGAGGTGCCTCCTCTTAAAATAAGACCCATTTTTAGTGTTATCCCTTGAGAAGAGCGCAACAGATTTGAGGGATTACAGTATTGGAAAATATTATAACACATCGCTAAGATCATTAACATTTTTTGTTTTCTTTTTTGCAGATTATGTGTCAACCTCAAACCTACATGCCCATGTTACACGATGACTATAAGGAGGATATGAGACGATTCCGACTCAAGTCGAAATCCTGGACTGGTGACAAGAAAACAAAATCAGCCCGTGGAAGACTTGGCTTCTAAACGTGTTCTACCACCGTCTGACAAATAGTCGGACATAAACTTTCATGTCATGACTGAAAACGAGCCTCTGGGAGGCTCACACACGAGTGTCCAGAAGGCTCACACACGATCGGAAGGCTCTCCTACACGAGTGATCGGAAGGCACTCACACACGAGTGTCCGGAAGGCACTCACACACGAGTGTCCGGAAGGCACTCACACACGAGTGTCCGGAAGGCGCACACAATCTTCGCTCTCCAAGCTGTTATTATTTTATCCCTGTTCCTAGAGAGTTTATTGGTTTCGAGCTAATGCATCGGTGCAACAAATGATTGATTTGTCTCAGCAGAGCGTGGGCACGAGAATGAAGAGCTTTTTCAGGATCAAAATATTTATAATATGTTTTATGTCTTCCATCAGACAGGCGACACTTGTTAAAGATTTCATTTTGGGTAACACCGTGGACATAGTGGTTTCTCACATTGGCGGGTTCTCACCCATTCCTTTCTTGTTAAAATACATGCATATAAGACATTTGTGTTACTTTCTCTAATACTCTTGGGATTTTGTATTCTTTATGAGAAGTTTTATTTCAGAGATCTAGATGGCAAGGTTGTACGAGGTTGTTTTGAGTCCATTGTAAGTGTGTCAGTCTTATATAACCAATGAGTTCGACTGGACAATCCACTCTATTTTCAACTCTTCCCTACAGCGTCCCAAATGATAGTGAGCAGAGTGCTTGCGCGACCCGGGTTTAAAGGATGATAAAGAAAAGCATGTGCTTGGTGTTCGCGTATCGAACAGCTGTCACGTTGAGGATTTTCTTGACGTAAAGCATGCATGATTTATGTAGATTTATCCCCAGAAAAACCGCTGGCGGTTGGAACAAGCTTCCTGTAGCTCTCGGGGCTAAGGGGCAACAGATAAGTCTCTAAGTTTTGTGATGTTTTGTTGCTAGTTGTGTCTAGGGTGGTTTCTTCCACCCATTGGACTGGGACGCCGACACATAAGTGAAATTATCTTAAATACAACGTAAAAACGCAATCAAACAAACTTCAGGCAACTCTAGTTAGGCAGCCATTTAGCAATCGATCGTTGCCGAAACCCAGCAAAGTGTGTCTGTTAACCTTCCTCTTGTGTGTCCCGTGTTCATGCAACACGGATCTCTGTTCTAAAGCTGTAATCCAACAATGGCTGACCATTTAGAGCATTCAGTTTATCCGGAGTTTCGGAAACGCATTTAATACAGTGCTCATTTATATTTTTACCATTAAATGTCGGATGTTATGTTTTCACTGGTTATTTTAACGCAATGTAAATATGTCTTTAGCACCGAATTTGTACATTTTGTATATAGTAATATATATGCACATAGTCTTATCATATTAATATTTTAGGCATTGTATACAATCCTTTTTAAATACCTCGTGGGCGACAATTCCTGAAGAGGAGATGTTATATATACCGTAGTCAACGAAACCAAGTTTAGTTCACAACAGAACCTTACAAATGAGCTAAATATTTTCAATATTGTTTTTGTTTTTCATTAGTTACTACTCGTATATTGTTTGTTTACAGAAAACATGTTGTATTATTTATTTTCTTTTATATAATTATTTTAGGGCTTTCTGTCATATATATTTTCAGTGTACTTGAACTTTTTTCTAGGCATATATAATATACGTATTTATAATTTTGTTTGTACATAATGTAGAATCCGACATATGTTGGACAGACCCGTAGTAGTCAAATCAATAAACCATGATAATATTAAAGGCAAATATTTTATGGGTTAGTTTTTAATTTGTTTTGGCTTTAAGGATTGTTGGCATGTTGTAACATCTCTCTGATCATTTCCATATCTGTACCGGTACGGAAAGAGTCTGAGGATGTTCCGATATGGATCGTTGGCATATCGGAACATCCTTCCACACTTTCCGTACCCGTACAGTTATCTCGGAGGTGAATGGAAGCAATAATATTACACGAAAACGTGTAATGTTAACCGCCGGGTGTTTTGTGCGCATGCGTCGAAATCAACCAAAGTACTCCGCGGATTGGTATTTAAAAAACACACATCAAACAAGCCTGTTTCTCTGGTAAAATCACATATAAACAAAACACTGTTCCTTTTTATGTATGACGTGTTGTAAATAACACAAATTTTGTAATCTGTAAGTAATTTAATAATAATGTAACTTCAATGACGTCATCATGTCATCACAAGAATAGCGTTCAGACATAAACAGTAAACACGTGGATAAGTGGGCCATCTGAAATGACCCATATATCGCCTGAGATTATTTACGGTACGGAAATGGCCGAGCGGTATTCCGACATGCGTGATGACGTGAATTGGGCCGGTAATTTGACAATTGCACCATTTAGACTTGCAGACGTGACAGCTCCACTGTCCCTACACATGGCTGTTAATAAGCGTTTTTGACTAATTTCAAATTTATATTTATGTGAAAATCGTCCATACGGAATCAAAATGCCTTAGTGTGCGACCTTTGGATGTACCAATTTCACATCTACCCCTGATCAAATGCAGTCCGATGGACTGCCATAACACAGGTTTCCCAAGAAACGGCCGCCTATTTTAAACAAAGGATCAAGAAAGTAAAACGGAAACGTTTCACTCCCAACAGAAATTCTAGTCTGTGCTCTGAACACTGTCTTCCTGAATGTTGCTTCAGTTCGGAATAAGTCGGACTGAGAACTATAGACAATTTGTGCATAGTTGTAAGAAACAACAGCCACAACATAGGTCATCTGTCGCACGACGTGCCAAAGCTGATAAAGAAGAACTACGTCAGTTTTCTAATTGATTTTTTTAAACCTACGTCAGAAAATCACCAATGAATATATATTAACTTAAAATGACAGCTGGTTGAATTATATTTTGTTTAAATGTTGTTGTCTATGTACGTAGGCATATGTGATCATATACGAGTCATAAAAATGACTGCCGTAAAAACTTCTTAACAAGCGGTGTGAGCACGTAAATAGTTCATACGGCAAAATGTATTATTTTCTCTGGTCAGGAACGTACAAATATCTAAATAAATAGTTCTAAGGAAGACTTTCATTCCAAATGACTTGTTTATATTGGAATATTATATGTCCGATATAAAATAGTAGATTTGACGGAAGGGAGATTAGCGGCCCACAAAATGCCATTTCCAGTTGATATTATATATTTGTACATTTATGTATTTGGCAGAGTGAATTTGAATTCAATTTAAAAAAAAAAACCCATCTTTATCGCCCGGGAATATCCATGTGATATTTTTTGTACCTCCTAGGAGAGAAAAGCTACAAGACCAACTCACGTCACACTACCCGCCGCAACATACTATCGAGTAGAAAATGGCGACATCAACTAAAATGATTTACCTGCTTTTTCAACGGCACCTAACTCAGCGTGAAAAAAAAATCACAAAAACATTTACCCAGCGGAATCTGAAAGCTGATATGCTATTTTTTGTATTGACATAGGATTATAACTTCGGGAGCCTATCGCTTAAATGTGGAACTTTCTTTAAATTGTGAGGGATTTTTTGAACCTGTTATAAAGGATAAGCCATCAATATGTTTGGAATAATCCTCCCCTCCCCCCGACAAATTCTATCTGCTATCCATTGAAATTTATGGACTATTCCGCTGGTGCTTTTTCCTTTGACAGAGATCAATGTAAAAGAGCTAAACACATAAGTCAACCAAATAAACTCAGTCTAAAAAGAAACTTCACACTCGTTTGGATGTCGATAAGTTGAACATACAAGAAAAGAGGTTTTAAATAATGATTAAATTCCATTTTGTACCCATTAAGGACGGTGTACCATAAAAATCATGTTCATAATGTAAC
>JAQQZZ010118278.1:0-14780 GCA_030265115.1 Mopalia vespertina | reverse complement strand
CACTCTCCTTGCGATTGCTGGAGCCACATTGTGCATCTCACTCTGTGACTTATATACCTGAGGGTTGACAGACGGACTCGATCCCATGAATGATAATTTGAAGTAGGATTGGTAAACGCACATGTTCTCTCTAAGCCACGGACACGGGCCCCCCCTATAATAGGAGTGTATATAAAAGTACATTTACATTATATGTATGGTATGTACAATGTACATGTTTACTGTGCCAGGATGTTTTTTATGAGGCTGATTCCCTTTTTTCCCACAAAACATCAGGAATGCAAAGTCATGTCCTACGTGTACGTTAAGCATTAGCCTTCAGAATGATTTAGCTTAAACACCAACAAAACACTTGAATACTTTAAAGGATGTGTTGTCTGACACCAGTCACCACAGAAATCACCTACTTTGTACTGTCCAGAAATTGTCATCCATAAGCAACTGGCCTTGAGCCAATTGTGATAAAGCAGCCCCATTGTCAGGAACTTACAAGAGCAGATTGATTGATGCCTGAATTACAGATATAATTGTAGGAATGGAATGTATAATAACCCTTCCAAAACACTATCTGGACATACATGTATGTACATAAGTTTCCAATTACAACAAGCATAAATAGGCAAGCAAATTTTTCTCTCTTCATTTATTCAAAATAATATATGTATTTTGAATGTATATGATGAGAGAAAAATCTGCTTCCCCCCACCGGGAGTGGAACCCGGGAGCTACATGTTTGGGTTATGTTTATCTTGAACATGAGATGATTCATCCATTTTACTTAATCAACATCTCTGTACCAGTGTGATAACTTTTAAGACAGATATTTATTTTAATGTACAGAAAAAATGTTTGATTACATGTCCCTCCACCAGGATATGTTCTCCGTGCCCCTGGCTGGCTGGGAAAGCTTTAACAAGGCTAACAGTATAAGCAATGGTCACAGATGTTAGAATATACGCTTACTTATGTAATAACTGGAAAGAACTAGGATAAAAAAAAGTAGGATATTCTGTACATGTAGGTTAGTAGGAATGCAAAAAGCAGGTAATTTTGTGTAGGCGTCCTATCTGGGATTTCATGAGGCTGGGTTATATAGAATGCCTTTCAACAGATTGTAAACACATCATTTTTTTTTTCCACTGTCACCATATGGTTATAGAAACTATAACTACTATCTTTTTCTGTTTAATTGAGATCATTTTAGCCAGACGCCCACACAAAAGTTATGTTTCAGTCGAAACTAAAATCCTTGCATACATGTACATGATGATGTACTAGTCAGCTCAGTGCATTGATCTCTTCTGCAATAAATTTAATGAAGACGTAAGTCCTATAAGACTGTGAGGAAAATATATATCCAACATGTTTTGAATTTTTCGCCTCTCAAAACAAAAATCTCTTCATCTGTCCTGACTGAACTACATGTACATACCTGCGGGGGTATGACAGAATTTTTGTAAAGTGTAGCAAATGATATTTTTTATTCTTGACAATGGTTTTAAAATAAACTGAAATATGAATCACCATGTATCCATCATGGATGTGTATTTTTTATTGGAGTTCACTTTGGAAATTGACTATTAACAATATTTTCATTATTATGGGTTAACACTTTCTTGGTTCGAAAAGATTCTAGTAAAGAAAACTTTGCAAAACCCTTACAGGCAGATTGGCTAAATGGTCTACGTGTGAAACACTTACTACATGTACTGGCAATTTGTTGCCATACACTGGGTGTCATGGGTTCAATTCCCCAATGGTTTCAGCCTGTGGAATTAATATCTGTTCAAAATACAAATGTGTTATCTCTAAATACTATCTCCTGAACTGTTTGGATCTACCACCCAGCAGAAAAACACCATGGTAACAAGGGAGTTGGGCACATGACAACAGTTGATGATTCTGTGGACTGCACAACCTTGTCAGATAGCTCAATGGATAGCTCAGTCTGCACAGAATATTAAAAGAGTTAGCAGTGTATTGATGACCTTGTTCAATGGATAGCTCATCGTCTGCACAGAGTAGACAGAAAGCACATTATTTTTTAAAGACCATGCTTAACGGTTTTCTTACCATCTGCACAGAATAAAGAGCAAGCAATGTACTGAGGACATTGTTCAATGGATAGCTCATAGTCTGCACAAAATAAAGAGCAAGAAACATACCGGTACAGATGACCTTGTTCAACGGATACATGTAGCTCACAGTCTGCCCAGAATAAAGAGCAAGCAATGTACTGAGAACCGTGTTCAATGGATACCTTATACATGTAGTCTGCACAGAATAAAGCGCAAGCAGTGTACTGATGAACTTGTTCCATGGATAGCTCACTGTCTGCACAGAATAAAGAGCAAGCAAGGTACTGAAGGCCTTGTTCAATGGATAGCTCATAGTCTGCACAGAATAAAGAGCAAGCAATGTACATGTACATGTACTGAGGACCTTGTTCAATGGATAGCTCTCAGTCTGCCCAGAATAAAGACCTACAGTGTACATGTAGCAAGGTACTGAGGATCTTGTTCAATGGATAGCTCACAGTCTGCCCAGAATAAAGAGCTAGCAGTGTACTGATGACCTTGTTCAATGGATAGCTAACAGAATAAAGAGCAAGCAGTGTACTGAGGGCCTTGTTCAATGGATATCGCACTGTCTGCACAGATTAAAGAGATTTGTTTGTTTGTTTGATTTGATTGTACTTAAGGTACCAATTTTGTTCTTTTATATACACGTCGTGTATTTAAAACTTACATTTCACAGATACATGTAGACTTTGTAATGCACATAAATTTTAATATCTGTTAATTGACTGATTAAAGTTTAATGTTGTACTCAAGGGTATTTCGCCTATATGATGACGGTTGTCAATTGCACACTGTTCCTTGCTTAAATACGATGGAAAACAAGAGGCAACCTCGTAAAAACCATCTCCGATTCCGCTTACCATTATACATTGAAATTAACCGATAAACAACGAAACAATCAATTGATATGCTTGTATTAATTACTCCAACTTGGGATGATTGATTTTAAATTAATTAAAATACTAAATCCAATCAATGTTTTTCTTTTTTACAAGATTTATCAAAGTTGGCTAAGATGTATTTGTGCCTTTAGGCTCTTCAATTTCATGCTGGATGATTGTCAATAATTGCAGTTAATAGTCTTTTGATCAGGCTGGAAAAAACCCCAGCTAATCTGTTTTCCTAGTTATTAAATGTTCAAAGCTTTCTGTAAATACATTTTTTCAATCACTAATCGAAGCGGTACCATATGGTTCTCTACATGTAAGTTGGTTTACTTAGCTGGTTATTTCTTTTCAACAATGTTATAAAGAGCGTATACATATCGGCAAATTTATTTTGCGGAATATAAAAGCTATCCATTAGTGGCGTATGGATTTAATTTGGCCAATTTTGTGTCTTTATTTATGACAGTTCAAAAATATTCAAAGAACTATCAAAGAAAGAAGGAAATCAAGTGTTTTAATTTTTTTAAAATGAATTTCTTTGGCTGTCAAATCAGAACACATGTGTAATGGTATAAAAATACTTCAAAGAATGAGAAATTTCGTTCTTTTGCTTTGAATGCCATTTAATGATGTCCTTTAAAATAGGACCAGTCCTTTAATATGAAGGTGTGTTGGTCTAAAGAAAAAAATCGGTAAAGATGCAAATACTTGAAATTCCAGGAGGTTCACTTAATGTAACTAAATGATATTTAAAATATGAATTTGGATTACACTTCAACTGAAGCCTGAAGGCTGTAAAAACTAATTGAAATACAAAATCTGAGTCTTGACTATAAAAATATTGCTTATGTCATACATGTATTTCTCCAGTGAAAAGGCTATTTTAATTAACAAAGTGAAAAATAATATGTGAACAGATATACATGTATAAGGAATTATCCTTTGGCTTGTTTATTTGATTGGGGTTTAACACAGTACTAGAGGCTACTTCCCTCACATGATGGCGTGCCAGCCCGATGGGTGTAAGAAATCCCTCTCAACACAATTGGCAACAAACAGAGACAAGACAGGACAGATACAACGGGATAGCCACAGTATGTAAAACAGAGACATCACAAACAGATCGGTCCTTTCCATCCTTCCACAAATTATCCCTACAGCTTGGTTACACAATAGTAGACGAGTAACTCTTTATTGGTGACTCGATCAGCTCATCGTAAACGCCATGTTTGATGTAGATTTGATTGATTGATTGGTGCTTTACACCAGACTCACGCATGTTTTATTTATATGACGACAGTGCATTCCAACTGTAATTGACAGTGAAGTGTGAAGTGTTTTGCTCTGTGAGATTGTTAATCTTCATCCAGTGCTAATATTAAGTTAAGACAGGGGTGACTACAACCCAAACAAAGTACCCTGTTAAAGACAGATGGCTAATAATGAGGGTTTGAGCTAGGGAACAATCGAACAAATTTTGAAAACTCACTTAAACAATTATTTAAAAGGACATGGGTTGAGATGAATATAAACAGTATTATTGATCGATCGGAGATTCATTTCAACAATATATTCATATCTGGATTGCCTATGGATGCCATAAATTTCCTGCTAGCTTTTGCTTCAACTTTGCCTGTCAAAATTGACCTAGAAATCTGTATCTTGTTTATAATAGAACGTGAATCCTGCAGCAATTGTGAGCTGATGTGTGAGGAGATTTTAATCATCCATCTTCCGCTTCTTAATACAGTATTCAGTAGCCACGGACAGGAAGGATACTGTCCATGGCTGATATCATTAGTAATAAGATAGTACCAAGTGCAACTTATAGTCTTTGAACTAACATCAATATATGGGTTTGCATGCGTGCATGGGCCAGACCTGCCTAACCTAGAAAAAATGTATGTGTAAAAATTTGTTTTCTTTAGGAGTATTTTCTTACTATTTTGTGAGTTTTTGTGTTACAGCATAGAACAGAACATTAATTTTTGTGAATACATGTATTTTGATGGCATTTTGGTTTTAGCTTATTTAACAGAAATTGTGTGTAGAAAATAACCCAGAATGCACCAGGTAGTCAAGAATGATGGCCAGGTACATGTATACTGAAGCTAAATACTGTTAAAGGTTTGTTTGTTTGTTGATTTGATTGTGGTTTTTGCACCGTTATCTTAACTACTACATGTATATGACAGTGTGCCAGCCAGATGGGAAAAGGAAACTGGACGCCTATGGTACAATGTAACAAACAAAGACAAGACAGGACAATCACATTTCAGAAGGCAAGGACATCACAAACAAATTGACTTTATATGGCTCCTTAGCTTTGCAAGCACCAGAGCACCAGAAAGCTCCCTCCAACCTTACACAAGCATTATTGAAGTGACAAGTATCATACACATTCATGTAGATGAAACATAAAATCTCTTCTCCTGGTCATACATGTAAACATGTACACTTTTATTCGATAGTGAATCCCAAAAACTCAGATTGTTGTTATAGTTAGGCTATCCTAAAAAATATCTGTGTTTCAGGTAATGAACCCATGAAAAAAAATTTCAATTTTTAATTTTTTAAATTTTTTTTTTATTATCCCTGATAAGCACATTTGTTTGACTCCGCAATGTGTCAGCCCAGTAAAAGCAGTGTGTCATTTGTGCCCCACATCATTATGCCAACGAAATCAAGCATGACACAATATGGGAGAATGTTTGTCCTCGGCAACACAAGAGCCAGAAGTCAGAATATTGTGCACGAACGACAACTCTAGTAGAGATTGATTTTAAACTATTATCCACTTCATATGACAAGGGCAATACATTAAGTCCTGGGATACACTTCAGGTATCGCTAAATTCCGCTAAATTCAGTTCTGTTAACGTTTGAAGACTTATTTATTGCAAAAGAAAATGAATATTGCTTTAAAAAAAAAAATCAACTATTTGACAAAAATCATTGAAATATATCAGAATATATTTCTCTTCAAATGTAAAAATCTATATAACAAAACCACCGGCCTAATATTTTCAGTTTTTGATTGGTCATTAGGGTTACCGGAAACACAGGTCATTTTATAGATGGCCTTATATTCAGAGACTGCAAGAACAAAACCAAGTAATGGCTGTGCATCTAATCTGTATTCGAATTCCAGCAACAAAACAAACTCAACATACGTGATTCATATGTACATGTAGCAAACAAGATATTCGGTATCTAGGCTAAGAATACGTGTAAATCAAACTGCCAACTGGTATTTCTAACCAATGAAAATGTTACTAGTTGTATGTTTCTTTTATTGGAGTTAGATGTTTTACTCAAGGGTATTTCATTTATATGAAGACGGATTGTCTCTTTCACACTGTTCCTTGCCTTATTACGGTGGAAAACCAAGAGGAAACCTTGTAAAAACCACCCCCACCATTGCCAGAGCCACATCATGTGACACTCATATACCTGATGGACACCAGTGTACCAGACACTTGAAATGCCCTCCTGTCATTTCTATTGCTCATACCCAGGTACTAACAGCCTGGATTGCACCAGTTGTGGAGTAACGAATAAAGTATCTAACGCCCAGCGAGTCTTGCCATTTTCTATTTACCATCTTGAATTTCACATGTTCATACAAATACATGTATGTAAAAGATTAGGTATTTCTGCTAATGTGAAACTACATGAGTACTGACATTTCGACAAGCGACCGTTTTACTTGTATCCCCCACCAAGGCTTAGGCAGTCCACCCGTCCTTTGGACACCCTGAATTGAAAAATTGCCTCATTTGGACACCCTGTTTTAAGAAACTTTGACATGCAGGAGATAGGGAAACTGTAAAAATTGGACACCCAGTTACTTAAAAAGTTTTGATTTCTAGCTAAATCCCTGATCCTACAATTTGGTTGAATTAAAACCAGATGAGAGATGAGCATCCTCGTTGAAACCAGAATGTTAAAACAGGACCCTTGGAGGAGTTGTAGGGCTGAAATTCAAATAGTAATGGAACTTGCCACTTGCCAGAAGTCACATTATTGAAGTGGTACATGTATGCAAGGCCAAAATGCTTGTATACAGAACAATGCACAGACCTCCCCACTTGGATATTTTCAGAGTCATGATCTGTCAATGCTACATCCATTCATTGGAATTCTTAAGAAAGGACTTCCTTCCTAGAGAACTGACTCATACAGCAAGGTCCTTAAGTCTATACATGTACATGTATGTCTGACATAAATATATCTTATTTTGTTGCATACCACAGCATAGCTCACCAATTAGTGGAAAGTTTTACACATATCTTTACTACGAAAGATATTCTGAACTGCTGAACTTTTTTTAAATATATAATAACACAATTTCATTGATACATTTAGGGTTACTAAAAACAAATTGGGGCATTTGATCTGTTGACCTATATATTTTGAATAAATGAAGAGAGAAAAATTTGCTTGCCTCCCTATATACATATACATGTATGAGTTTTAGTACCAAGTTAATATAATCTATCCAAAATCGATTAATTGATGGATGATTGAGTTGTTTTCAAGGCCAGTTATTCTGATTATATAACACTATGTACTCGAATAACATTACAACCACACAGTCAATTGCCTCATTTGGACACCCTTTTTTAAGAAACTTTAACATGCAGGAGAAAGGGAAACTGTTAAAATTGGACACCCAGTTATTTGAAAAGTGATGCAAAATGACCATTTTGGACAATATACTTTTGATTTCTGGCTATAAAGCCACTGCACTCGACATTTTAAAATACAATGTATCAATATTTTTTTGTTCCTTTTGGTAAACATGGTCAATAAAGGTCCCATAAAATATAATATGTAAATATTGTTGTTTGTTTGATTGAAATTTAATGCTGTACTTAAGGTTATTTCACTCAAATAACGGCATGGCAGCACAATGTGTGAAGACACCACACTCAACGCCACTGGCAACCAACAAAGACTGGACAACAGACGGGACAAATACAGGACAATCACAGGATGAAATACAAAGACATCACAAACAGACCGGCTGCATGTTGCCCTTAACTCTGAGAGCACCAGGGCAACAGTAAACTTCCTTTCAACCCTCCATCATTGAAACAACTGAAAAACTTTGATACTTTTTCCTACTGAAAGCTTACTCAACTGGAAACATATGAGTGGCACATTCTCTCCCATTAGACACAATATTTAACCAGAAATAAACGGAGACCATTATAAAAATATTAAGACCTATCATCCGTGACCATATACTTAGGTATATTGAACATCCTAACACTTTAGGATCCAAACCAATTGGCCAAAGTAAACATGTTTACCAGATTCCAGCATATTTACACACACGGTTGACATGGACTCAGTCTGCACTTCCACTGCTGACAATACTATAGTATTGCGACCTTGACCTTGAACTGAAAAAATCAATGCTGCCTACGCTGATCTCTTACTACATCTAAGGTTACTTTCTTATACCATCTTGCATGTATCTTTGCTTACCACTCTGCCTTGGGTTTCAGCTTTTGTAGCTAGCATATATATGTCAAACTTTGGAATGTTTGTTTGGAATGATCAATCAATGAGGGCATTCTCATTGGAACACATCCTCCTTCGCTTGTGCAGTGGGCTTGCATTATAACTTTCCATTTTGAGGCATCCATTCAACGCAGGCAAAATTTGCACCCATCATACAGCAGATAAAAATAAGTGTATCCAAAGATGACCAGGAGTGCTATCACTTACGTATAGTGTACATGAACAAAGGTTGTTTATCTTGTTACCTTGACACAGAATGTCCACTTATTATTATACATGTATGTTGACCACCGAGAGGATATCTCATAAAACCAAAACCAAAAGAGTTAAACTGCTAATTGGAGTATTCCTCCATTATATAAGTGAAATCAGTCATAGAACAGGGATGTAAATTCATCTCTTTTCACCTACATGTATATGATCTATAATATTTTTTTTACATTTAGACCTGTCTAATGTTAGGTCACAAGAATGTTCCATTGTCATAGAAATGTCACAAGAATCTCCCATTCTCACTTGTACATGTATGTCACAAGAATGCACTGTTGCCACAGAAATATCACAAGAATGTACCGATGCCTCAGGAATGTCCCATTGTCACAGGAATGTCCCATTGTCTAAGGAATACATGTACCTGGACATTGTTATGCTCCCATCTAAAAGCTCTAAATACAATTTATAATTCTCATATCTAGAAAACGGTTATACATAGTAATATTTTAAAGGGTTGTATTTTCATCTCTCTTCACCTACATGTATGTGATCTACAATATATTTTTCCTTTAGACCAATGTTATCCCACAGGAATGTCACAATATCACAGGAATGTCATAAAAATGACCCATTGCCACAGAAATGTCACAAAAATGTATCATTGCCTCATGATTGTCCCATTGTCACAAGAACGTCTCATAGTCATAGGAATGTCCCACTGTCACAGGAATGTCTGTCATAGGAATGTCCCACTGTCACAGGAATGGCCCACTGTCAGAAGAACGTTCCAATTGTCGTAGGAATGTCCCATTGTCACTGGAATGTCCCATTGTCACAGGAATGTGCCATTGTCACAGGAATATCCCATTGTCACAGGAATATCCCATTGTCACAAGAATATCCCATTGTCACAGTAATGTACCATTGTCACAGTAATGTCCCACAGGAATGTCCCATTGTCACAGGAATGTCCCACAGGAATGTCCCAGTCACAGGAATATCCCACTGTCACAGTCATGTCCCATTGTCACAGGAATGTCCCATTGTCACAGGAATGTCCCATTGTCACAGGAATGTCCCATTGTCACAAGAATACCTGGACAATGTTATGCTCCCATCTAAAAGCACTAAATACAATTTATAATTCTCATATCTAGAAGACAGTTAGTTCTACATACATGTACATAATATTTTAAAATTGCACCAATTTGGCCTCTCACCGATATCTCCACATTTATGAAAGCTATTTATTGACAGGTCATAAAAGGTCTTTTGGTTCTTTTGTCACTAAAAGCAAGGCACTTTTGTGTATATTTGAAGAGATAATAGTCTCCATTAAAATCAATGTCTGACAGAGAATAAGGCTGAATATGTACCTGTACCCAGAATGCTTCAGACGTACATGTAAACACGAGGATTCCTGGAATTGATCCACACATGTGTATTAACAAAACCTAATGTGTTTAAACAAAACTAAATCTTGCAACAGATCTGGTAGACCTGAAGCTCTTGTGCATTGTTCAAAGGAAGATGAAAAGATGTGAAAATAGATTTTAATTTTTGGCAAACACTCGTAATTCTTTTTTGATTTTTTTTTTGTTTTCATTACTTTATCGTTATACAGAGGGATAACATTCATGGTCATACATGTGGGATTGAAAATAAAATATATCTCATTTAAAGGTGACATAAATGTTGATTCCAGGAATCGATCGATTTAAAATCTTTATTACTTTACCGAGAAAATGATGTCATTCAAAATTTTTTAATTCATTATGATTTATTGTAGATTGTCTAACATTAAAAAACCACACATGTACATGTATTTTTCAAACATTAATGCCATGGGATCGCTATGATTCATCTGATGTTTCAGATAAAGTCAGACAAGTTTTTAAAAATATGATCTAAATTGTGAGTTGTTAATAGGGTACAACCTATAATTCACTGCATGTCTGAATACTTTTATTGTAAAGAAAGAAAGTTTTATTAGCTGGGATTCGAATGCCTGTCTCCAATTCCAGAACATTTACTTACTTTATTCCTAATCCTTCATTTGTGTGTTTGATTTGGGGTTTAACATCATACTTAAGGTTATTTCACTCACATGACAGCTTGTCAGCGCAATGGGTGAAGCAAACTACCCTTGACGCCAATGGAAACAATCAAGGACAAATACAGGACAATCACAGGATGTAACATAAAGACATTACAAACAGATCAGCTTCACGGTGCCCCTTAACTCTGAGAGTACCAGGGTAACAGGAAGTTCTCTCCCAACCCCGAGTTGGTGGTAAAAACACTGTGTACAATGTAAATGTATAATCAGTGTGATCTAATAGATTACGAATGGTTAAAATGATCACTCAAACCATTCAGACGTGTTCTAGTCCAGATGAATGTTTAGATATTACCCCTTTGTTCCACGCCTTCCAATATCTGTTTCCGTAAAAAAACAATCAATCTTCTCACAAATTATGATTTATGAGGCCGATATCAGATGATTTCCACCTGGGTCAATGGCTGTCATTCAGTTATGGCAAATCTTTCACATTATTCTCTCATCCAAAACATGCCTAAAGCTCTTCTAGTTTAAAGTACAATAACAAATTCCAAAGAAAGATAATGAATTAATTTTGACTACGTTTTGATTTTACCGTATTAATTGTGTATTAATGTGAACATTTATGCAAGGAGCAAGAATTTTCCAGGAAATTCCAGTACTGGAAAACGTAATTTTATTCTTCCAGGTATTTCCAGGAGTTTCAAGGAGTGTACAAAGTACAAACCCTGTTTCATTACTAGTTGCCATGTTATGTACATGTACATGTAGTTATGCATTTTGCATCAGGGCTCAAAATTATCGGGCACCAGGTCGCAAAATGCGACTGGAAGTTGATTTTGGGGAGGGGACAAATTGTATGCAATCGCAATTTGCAAGTTAACAATAAACTACTTATGATGTCTTTAAATTCTCTTATAGTGGCAGAATTCCATCTAGTATTGGGCATTTTTCAATCTGAAATGTAACGGATACTAGATTGAAAAATAGTTAATGCAATATGCAATTCTGTCACTATATCTTGTTTGGTGAGCTTTTCCAACTCTGGCATGTTCTTTATAGGCGGTTTCTAGCTCCCCACACTTATGGTACATGTATTTTGAATATGTCACATGGAGAATTGTTTTAGCGGTCTCAATATCCCCAAGGACTGAGAAAAATTATTTCGAGCCCTGTGCAGGATTTCAAATGTTAGGTTTACCTGTTGTGTAAGCTTACTCAACAAAAATTCTCTGTGTGAATTGTTTTGATGCTGGTCTGCACCACTAGCATTCCTGGTAATTAACAATGGCAGAAAATAGAGTGAAGGTGTGAAGCGGCCATTCTCAACAAAACAGTCTGTTCTTTGAATCTGACACGGCATGTCGTTAATTTGGGGCTCATCAAGTTACAACCTGTTCAAGGATATTATACAAGATGATAGCTGTGAAAACAGATCCCAAGGTCGTGATGAATTGACACCTTGCAGGGTTTTTTTGTCTAAAAAGCTTTAAACGACATTAAGCACTTAGTTCCACTTCCAAATATGCCACTGGCACTACCTAGTATAAACTCACAGTTTCATTTGCAAAGAAAAACAAATCCTTGACATTCACAGTGGAGTTTGAGGCATATTTCTTAAAAGTAAAGTACATGTTGACAAATACAACCTACATGTAAGGCTGACATTTATTACCTTAGGTGTTTAACGGATTGAAGCACAGGTAAATTAAGACAGCAACTAGACATCTTACGCCTTATCTAACCACAATTTTAAACCTATTCAAAAAATGCATTCCATTCGGCTGAACATGTTGAATGTAATCTTGAGTCTGTATGCCCTATAGGGCATGTACATGTACGATGAACACAATATAACATAATTCTGAAACTTTGCTAAAATCTACAGACTTGAAAAAAATCAACTTGAGTGGGTATTCTAAAGAGTGCAGCTGCTTTTACTTCATTTTAAATTATCTTGATGTTAATTAAAATTAATTTTTTTTATAAATGTACTTTAAATTTGGAGTAATTAAGTAGATCACTTTTTTTTCCATTCGCATGCAAGGTTTGATAATATGGCAAATACGGTAGGCCTACATGTAGTAATAATAACATTTGATTATAAGTTTTAATCTGACTTCCTTGTTTTCTCAAAATCATTTCCTTATGAGCAGCACCTACATGTGATTGTACATGTATATGCGTAGTGTTTTGCAATCTGTATTCTACATAAATTTAATTATATGTTTGTCTTATTATGGTTTAACGTCCTAAGATAAAAAGGTTACAAGTTACATGGATAAAGGAACCGATGCCAAACTTTCCTGGCATTGACAAACAAAGACTGGATAATCATCTGACACTAAAACCAGAAGCAACAGATAGGCGCCTTGTTGCCCCTTAGCCTTGACAACACCAGGGCAACAGGAAACTCCCACTCAACTGCCTGCCACAAAATAATTGGAAATTTGTGAGTGTAAATTATGAACTTTTCTCATAGTTTCTTATCATAATACAGTAGAACATTTGGTGGCTTGGTTAGTTTGACTGTGGTTTATCATCATATGTAAGGATATTTCACGTATAGGATGACGGTTACACGGTTTCTTGCTTAAATACAGTGGAAAAGTGTGAAGATTGTTTGCTTGTTTGATAGGGGTTTAACGTCATACTCCAGGGTATTTCACTTATATGAAGACATGCCACTCCAATGAGTGATGGAAACCACCATCAACACCACTGGCAACAAAGAAAGACAAGACGGGACAAATGCAGGACAATAACAGGACGCCATACAATTACCACAAACATATCAGCTTCCTGTTCCCCTTTAGCTCGGAGAGCACCAGGGCAACACGAAGCTCCCTCCAACCATCCATGAAAATCACCCTTATGATTGCCGGAGCCACATCATGTGACCCACTTATATACCTGATAGTCGACAGGCACACTCAAACCAGTTAACGGTACATCCAAGTAGGATTAGTAAGCAGACAGTCTAACCACTAAGCCAAGGCCGCAGGCTTCACACCATTTGAAGAAACGATGTGGTCATACATGTATGTGTACATCAAAATAGCAGTCACCATACAGTGTTGCTCTTTGTTCTCTTCAAAATGTAAGTTTTTAGTTTAACACTTTTTTGACCAGAAGTCTGAGTGAATAATATCCATACCACTTCAGATAATCAAATATGGGGGTCAATACAATATGACCTACATGTAGCTGCTTGTCCCCAAAAAAAAATGTGCAAAAAAAATATTACAAAAACTAATAATATTATTGTTCACATTGTTGTCTGCCGGTACATCTGCTGGCGACAGAGTGTCCCTTGATACGTTTAAAATGATAAGAGTATATTAGTTATGTAATTGATGAGGAGAGGCACTTTATTTGCTGTCACTAGAATAACCCCTGAAGACTGACATTCATATAAAACCATTGGTTGTCAGTTGGGATTCATTTTCCAGCCATTACATTTTACTACACCACTTAATGATAATGAAAAACGACATTGATGCACATGTAAACACTCATCCTTCACGCAATACTGTATGTATCATTTTAACACTTTTTGAAGTTGCAGTTCAGATGACTGAGCAGTATATTTATGTAGACAGGAATCTAAGTTGAAATCACGGCAAAGATTTAATTTGTAAAATACTTATAAATATACTGAATAAACTGTTCAATGTTAACACCGAAGATTTGTTTGTTTGATTGGGGTTTCACAAGTAACCAGCCTATAAATGGCTGAAGGTTAGGACATCAACCGCATCACCAGTAAAGACAGGAAAAATAATCATAGGATGCAGTACAAAAACACATTTATTCAAAATATATATATATAATATAATGAAAAAATATTGAAAGCTCTCCACAAACGGATCTTTGCAGTATTGACAAATTTTGGACCTTAAAACAAACTACATTTTAACCATTACTACTCAGGCCTGTGCTGTTGGGGAGAACGGTCAGAACGGGGTTTCCCCAAGGTTATGCAAACTCAATTTAGGAGGACCTA
>JAQQZZ010118267.1:0-14780 GCA_030265115.1 Mopalia vespertina | reverse complement strand
GACTGTAACGTACGTTAGCCATGCAGATCGATTGGTGAATCGATCCCTTGAAGGCCCCGATATAATGTCAGCTCGAACAACACAGTCTTCAACATGAGAGACAAGCGTGCATATTTGGCACTTGTGATCTTGACATTCGGAGGCATTTCTGTTGGAGAAATCAGACGGAATATTGGCAGTTCCTCGTAAATGGCACACTGATGCATGAAACCGAGTCACAGGTGACAAGAATGAACAGACTCGTGGACTAGCCGAGAATTCATCAGGACGAAAGCTGGAGCACAGGGCATGTTATCTGTTAAAACATAAGCATTGTGATGGGGCTGTGTGAGGTAGGGACTGAAATGCTTCACAGCTGTGTCAATTGACAGCACTTCAATCCCTGGGCGTGGGAGAACAAAGAAGCGATGAGTCGAGAGTGCGTATTGGGCGTCATTGAATGACTGAAGTTGGTTTTCAGACCATAATATCTTGTCAGAAGAATTTTTACCAGCAACTGGAGCGTCTAATGGAGAAAGGACACTCGCACAACCCGAAATAACTCTAGCAAGGACTTTATATTCTCCAATAAAGGAGCGTAGACCCGATACAGTATTAGGGGGAACACAGGATGACAAAGTTGCAATTCGATGGGGCCTGCAGTTAGGGAATCTTGTCACCATACCCAGCCAAGGGTATTGATGAAAGATGGCCTAATGACTGTCTTGGCTGCTGATGAAGTTACGAAGTTCCTCCGCATGGCCTCTAGTAATCGATTCCAGCTACAAAAAAAGCTCTTCAAGGGTATTTCCACCACAGTATAGGTCATCTGATAACTTTGTCACAACCACCTCTTCAATCAGGTCACCTAGCACTCGACACGTAAGTTCTTACAGGGCAGTTTTAGATCACGGTATGCCCATAGCTGAGTGAGCATACATACGCACTCCTCTGAATGGTGTTACTACCCCGCAGTACTTCATGGACTTTTTAGCTAGTGGAATCTGATAAAAGGCACTAGTGAGATCGGTCCTGATGATGTACTTCCATCTGCCTATTTGCCTAAGAGTAGAATCAACGTCGGGCATAAGGGTTGGTTGGGGCTTGCTATAACGACCGGATTTACATATTCAACGGTACTACTCACATCTTCGGGACGCAGTAGTACGCCAGCTGACTCAAGGTCATGAAATTTGAGCTGTAAATGAAATTGTGACGGGAGTATAACGGCATCCGTCTTTTGCGTAGGGGTGGTTAAACGGGCCCCATATAAACAACCCATGTAAAAAGGCCAGATACGTGCACCGTTGTAGCCCTTAGGAATAGGGTCAAAACGTCATTAAAGTTTTCGTGTAAATCTTGAAACTGAATTGGCTCTAACGTGGTCAGGTAAACTATGGTCATAGTCCAATGTGATATCGAAATGTCGCAAAGCTGTAGCCTTTTGAACCTTTGTGGTGGTGGTTAACAGTAGAGTTGCTGTTAAGTCACTTTGGCAAACCGAAGGGAAATAGACTTTGCCAGAAATGTTCATGTGATTGAAGGACTTGAGGGTCATAGGTCTCATTAGCAAAACGTATCTCTACTTATACACTGGAAATCATTTCAGTGGAAGGCAAAGTATTTTGTAACAACTCTGGACATGGAGCTCGACGAGGCTCTAAGGCATAGGAAAAATCAGAAAGTTCTTTGGGTAGGTCAATTTAAATTTAGTGTCCGGGCCATACAGTGGTGGTAGCAGAAGGAGCACGCAACAGGTGGGCACGGCGTACAATATTGAGACGTGTATCGCCGATAAAGCCATACTGACATATCGAACCATTGTGAAGAATAATTTGTTGTTTAGCGGGACGCACAGTGATGTCATTATGAGCCATAAATGCTGTTCCGGTGAGAATATCCACATCTAGATTTTCAACGACAAGACCATGAAAGGCGAATTGATTTGCCCCACGTGATACAGAAAAATTAACTTCTCGCAAAACTGTAAGGGGCGCGTGATAACCCATCTGCTTGATGTGCAGACTGCGAACTTTTATTTATTGTCAACCCGAGTTGATTATCAGAAGACAGTCTTATCATATAACCATTGACCCCGCTATCCAGAATGACACGTATGGCGTGGTGTTCGTAGAATGCGTCAAAGTATGGAGACTAGCGTGTCTGTATCTGGGGAGGTGCGGTTACATTCGTTATCTTTAGACTTATAGTTGTCTCTATCTGGGAGAACACGACGTCGTCGTCGTCATCGTCACCATAATCGTTATCGCCATCGTCGTCGTCATCATCATCATCATCATCATTCAACTGGTCGATGAAATTTGTCTTGCATTAGTCATAAACTTCCGATCTTGTTCCGGGAGAAACGAACATCCCTGAGGAAGTGTAAGTCCGGACGGCCGGATTGATGACAAACACCAGCTCCTGTCTGTATCGAAAACTGTTAGTGTGACAATCTAGTGTCGCCGTAACTTATTGTGCTTTGTTTGTCAAAATGAAACAGAAAACAAATGGGATTTATTGGAAGTTTGAGAAATATAATCCATTGCGGTTAAGCTCATGAATTCATCCAGCGGTAAATACGCCCTTCGCTGAGATCTGCTGTAAGATTGGGATTTTGTCGATTTTTATACTTTCGCAGCCAACACCGCTTCGAATTGGATTAAAATGGGAATAACCATGCTGTATTTGCTGGTTTATCGCCGTTATTGGTTTTACGGTCACAAATATCGTAAAAGTATATTTTCTTGGTTCGAGTGTCGAACTACTTATCCTATACTTCGAGTCCGTCTGTCGCCTCAGGTATATGAGCGAGTCACACGATGCTGCATCGGCAATAACGGAGATAATTTTACGAGGTTTCATCCAGGTTTTCCATCGTATTTAAGCAAGGAATCAAACGAATTAACAAACAAAGTAACAAACCATCTAACCTTAAATATTTTCTTATTCGGCTTATTATCTCCTAATTAGGGCTTCTTATCTCCTTATTAGGAGATAATATGACATTTTTTTTTTCACAAGGAGGCACCTCTTCCCTGCGATAGAGAACAAAAGCCGGATTGATTGATTCTTTATTCACTGAATTTTCCCCAAATTTCAAAGAAATATTCGTCGGGAATAAAACTCCAAGGGCTTGTTGTATCCCAAAAAACAGAATAAATATAATAATGCTTAGCGTAGAATAAAGAACAACAGTTACTAATACATTTTAAGAAAGAACATATGTACAATATAAAACTTTCCACAGAGCACTTTATAAAAAAATATATAAGAGCTGTATTAATTTATTCTAAAATAAACAACAAACATATTGATGATAAAAATCACAAAAAAAAGAATTTAATACAAAATGAATTATGTGAGATAGGAAAAAAAAGATAATGTATAATTCATTGTACAAGAATATATAGATTAAGTCCTGAATTAAGCATGTATTAACAGTTAAGAGTTTCTCATTTCATTTGATCAATGTTATATGCTGACAATCCTTTATATTTTGTATGAGATAATCTCTAAGTTTCTTTTTAAACAGTGATTAAGAAAAAGATACCTTTATTGTTTATACATGGCCTCCCATCTCAGACTCAATCCGTACAAGTCTCTCAATATAGTTTATTCATCCAATATTTTAATACCATTTAAATAATGCGATTGAGGTTAGATATGTTTTAAATTACGTTCATGTGAACCAATAGACGGTTTATATTCAGCGAGCTTTATTACATTTAGAGAACAAACTTCGTGGTAGAGAACGGCCGTGTCTTTTTATTATTATTATTATATCCGTGAAATGTTGAGGAATGAAAAATTGCAGACCGGGATGTACGTGGTGCATTTTGTCACCATCAAGTACCATCTAGCATTTCACGCAGACTGCAACTTTGGGATAAACCCGCGTCGTGACGTTTTTCCAGGAAGCCACACAATGGAGCTCTATTCTTAGCCATTGTTGTGTTTATGTTTAATGTGGGTAAAAAACAAATGGAATACATTTTTGTTTTAGGAATAATTAAAATTGTTAGTAACTTTAAAGAAGCATTGCAATGGTCTTCAGCTGTATGACACTATAGCATAGTCCCGGTGTATTTATACAGCTGTAATTTGCCCGATGAAGACCGCATAATTTACTGTAATTTACAGAATATTATTACACAAGATGGTCCTAGTTTACGACCAAGCGGTCTATACGCCATGACATGGATGTAAGACGTCAACGGTTTAAATCATATGGTACAGGGTGTTTATCAGGGTGAAAATTGGAAGATAGCGCCATCTCGAGTTTTCTTGGCTGATAATGAAGAATCTATTTACTTAAATTATAGGATATTGTTTCTTTGAGATGGTTAAAAACTTTTGAGAAGCACCGCAGGTTTGAGTTTGTGAAGGGAAGTAGAAAGAATAGCTTCAAATAAGGCGACCTTTGTTCTCTCATTTACACTATTTATCTATGCTTCTTATTGTGTATATTAAAGACAATGTGTCAGAATAGACCATTCTAAAATATAATCAATTCTACTTCCTACGTCGAGACATTATCTTAGTCTCGTCCACTATAGAAACTCTCGCGAGAATACGATTGACAATAGACAACTTAGACCGGTAAGGGTCGACGTTCATTAACCTTTTATCAAATGATTCTATACGTGTTGATTGTTGTAGATTTTTAATAAAACATCGTAGAATGTGCCAAAATATCAAAATTTATGTTGCAGTCGTCTGTCTACTATATGTTTATAAAAGTCAATTAACAAGTTTCAAATTCGTTTCATTTTAGTGACGTTGGCGGACTGAATGGCCAAATTGTTGATCAAGTTTCTCTCCAGGTGCCAATCGGTTTGAAAGTGACCAATCAGAACGGCAGAGAAGCTGTGACGTCAGTAATACGTGTGGGAGATAGCCTCTATCTGGAAGTTGCCATGGAAACTGTCTCAGCAGGTGATAATACATTTTTTCAAATAAATTATCAATGCATTCAAAATACAATATTCCGACGTCATTTTGGGGAATTTAAGCAGACATTTGGGCCCGGGGGCTTACTGAACAGAAGCAACAAAGGATTTCGAGCTTGCCACCTTTTAAGCTTTCAAAACTTTAAATATTTTCACATTAAATTTGATCCACATAACAGCTATTTTAGCTTAACCTTCGAGTTTCTGACCGCTGTATCTTATTTAGGTTTTACTCGTCATAATGGAGGAAAACGACGAATCACATATGTGTCGTTATGATATTCACAAGGCAAATCTTTTTTCTTAAACAAATGTAGAAAAAACCCTCCACATTTGTAAAATTCTTTTCAAAATTTGTAAAAACGAATGTCATATGTATACATGTATCTGAACATGAATTTAACATATGTAGAATAAATGTAAACATACAACTAATGCGAAAATATGTTTCACTTATGTTGAATAAAAGATTGGTACTGTTTTGTACATATATGAAATAAATACGTACAAGCTTATTAGTACAGAATTTTCCCCTGAGGTTTTACAAATATGGCCTAGCCGCAGCAACTTCAACATTTCTTTCGTAACTTAAAAAAACGTACAGTAGAAATCAAGCTTTGGTTAGTCGATCAGTTGATTCACCTGTCAATCAGCAAAGCACGAACTAATCAGTCAACCATTCGGTCAACATTTATTCTTAATAATCAACCAACCAACCAATCAATCACGTAAGACTCTGAGCAGTCGATTCACCCGTCAATCAGCAAAGCACGAACTAATCAGTCAACCATTCGGTCAACATTTATACTTGATAATCAAGCAACCAACCAATCACGTGAGACTGAGCAGTCGATTCACCCGTCAGTCAGCAAAGTACGAACTAATCAGTCAACCATTCGGTCAACATTTATACTTGATAATCAAGCAACCAACCAATCACGCGAGACTCTGAGCAGTCGATTTACCCGTCAATCAGCAAAGGACGAACTAATCAGTCAACCATTCGGTCAACATTTATACTTGATAATCAAGCAACCAACCAATCACGTGAGACTCTGAGCAGTCGATTCACCCGTCAATCAGCAAAGTACGAACTAATCAGTCAACCAGTCGGTCAACATTATACTTAATAATCAACCAACCAACTAACCAACCAACCAATCACGCGAGACTCTGAGCAGTCGATTCACCCGTCAATCAGCAAAGTACGAACTAATCAGTCAACCATTCGGTCAACATTATACTTAATAATCAACCCACCAACCAATCAACAAGACCAGAAAGCCGCCACTTGATTAAGACATGTAAGTAAAAAAAAAGCTTATTTGTGTTTGTTGCAGAATACGTTTCCTTTTATGTGGAGTCATGCACGGCATCCAATCGTGACATCCGGGCAACAACAGGGACAGCGCAGCCATTGGTTGAAATACCTATGATAAGAGACAGGTAATGTGAAACCTTTTTTGACCAGGTATCCATAAGGGAAGTAACCACCAAACTCTCATTATGGAAGCAGCTGCTTCGCCTCCTCTCTTTGCTGCCTCGCGTCTATTTGAAATTGCACGTCAGCGAGGTAGCGACATGACTTCTATCGGCTTTCATACAACTGGCACTCAAGAACACCCGATACAATCAATAATCAGGACAAGCTTTAAAAAACATATGTCGTAATCATGAAAACAGTAAGGATTCAAATAAGACACAAGATAACCAATTAACAAACACATCAGGCAACCAATGAACAAATACTAGTATGTCAGGCAATCAGTGAACAAATGTGTCAGGCAACCAATGAACAAACGCGTTAAGCAATCAAAGCAAAAACACGTCAGGCAATCAGTGAACACATGTGTCCGGCAGCCAACGAACAAACACGTTGAGTAATCAAAGCATAAACACGTCAGGCAATCAGTGAACAAATGTGTCCGGCAACCAACGAACAAACACGTTGAGTAATCAAAGCATAAACACGTCAGGTAATCAGTGAACAAATGTGTCCGGCAACCAACGAACAAACACGTTGAGTAATCAAAGCAAAAACACGTCAGGCAATCAGTGAAAAAATGCCAGGCAACCAATGAACAAACGCGTTAAGCAATCAAAGCACACATACGTCAGGTAATCAGTGAACAAATGTGTCAGGCAACCATGCAATGAACAAACACGTTAAGCAATCAAAGCACACATACGTCAGGTAATCAGTGAACACATGTCAGGAAAGTTGAGGCAACCAATGAACAAACACGTTGAGTAATCAAAGCATAAACACGTCAGGTAATCAACGAACACACTCTTCAGGCAATCAATGAACAAATACTAGTATGTCAGGCAATCGGTGAACAAATGTGTCAGGCAACCAATAAACAAACACGTTGAGCAATCAAAGCATACACACATAATGCAAGCAATCAATAAACAGACATGATAGGCAATCAACGAGCACACAGGCTAGGCAATCAATGATAAACACGTCAGGTAATCGATACAAACACGTCAGGCAATCAATAAACAAACACGTTAGGCAATCAATAAACAAACACGTTAGGCAATCAATAAAAAAATACATATGCCTAATAACTATAAGCTTCTGATCACTGGTTTGAACAACTGACCGCAAGCCAGTAAGTGCTTACAGAAAAACACTCTACATTTTCTACGCTTTTGTCCGCTTGAACATAGAACAAATCAACTTAGCTACCAACCGACCGACCTACCGACCACCCAGCCTACTGTTTAACGATAATTATATCACGTATGCTTCAGGTGCCCCGATCCAGCAGCGTTGCCTATTATAGAAGGAGCTTTGACAAAGGTTGGTCAAACCGTACTGATTCCATTCCGTGGCTTTAAGTTTGAGACTTCCGACAGCCTATATATGTCGTGTTCTATAAAGATGTGTACAGTGGCAGAAAAAGCCGAATGCGACCCAGTATGTATACATTATTTTTCGTTTCTTTGCTTGTACTTGTATTATAAAGATTGTTGACCTTTTTTGTTGTTTTTAATTACTTATTGAGGTCACTTTTATTCATACGAAGCCAAAATAGTGCACACTCAGTCAGTCAGTCAGTCAGTCAATAGATTAATCGCGTAATCAAGCAATCATATTCTATTCTCTAGATTGCATGTGGTGTAAGCGACATGAAACGATCAACCAATCCGTCAATCAATCAACCATCAATCAATCAATCAATCAATCAATCATATTCTATTCTCTAGATTACATGTGGTGTAAGCGACATGAAACGATCTATCAATCCGCCAATCAATCAATTATCCAATCAGTCAGTCAATCAATCAATCAATCGACCAATCGATCAATTGATCAATCTATCATATTCTATTGTCTAGATTGTCTGAAACGATCAACCAATCCGTCAATCAATCAATCAATCAATCATATTCTATTGTCTAGATTGCATGTGATGCAAGTAACACTAGAACTGGGTTTGGACGTAAGAAACGTCAAGCACTTGACAACAACAACGTAAACGTTACTGGCCGTGTCTTAGTGGTGACAGTCGGGGATGATAGCCGTAAGTTGCGTCTTGGCGTTTTACTTTCTTTACACATTATGTTTAACCAATGGAACAAACACTTTAGCTATACTCCCAAAAGTGTTAAGACGTGCTATTTTTCTTTTAATTTGTTTCAGAATGGGTTTAAAATTTGAATTTAAGAAATTGTTTAAGATTACATTTTGACAGGAGTGTTCTTTAAAACCTTGTGTTAACATACTATTACCCAAACTTGGCAGCCTTTGTACTTTTACTCTAGGAGCTTACCACTTTGTTTAGCACCGGTTTAAATAAAATGTTTTCTTTCTTCTTTTCAGTTTTGCAAAACTTCCAATCTGGAAGTCGCGAGGTAGAAAAAGAATCATGCAAAGAGAGTCTCGCATTTGTAGTTACGGCCTCCATATTTGGAGTCGTTCTCGTCGCACTTCTGGTTGTGGTAATCGTGGTGTGCCTAGTTCGTTCAAAATCCCACAATGAGAAGAAAATGGTGGCTTTTGGAAAAGCTTAACTTCCTACAAATTTTGATCAGTTATATTTTCAAATTTCCGAAGCTGTAACAACTATTCCAAACATTTTAAGAGGGCTTATTAACATAGGAGCAGTTCTGCGTAAAGCCTGACGATTGCAAAGTGAGAACGCCAAGTGGGATTCACAAATTGTCTCCAGAAAACTCAAACTCAACAAGTATAATTATCGCAATGTATTTCACAGACTAAATGAAATTTGTCACAATGAACACGTATTTTAAACCACCGCGTCTAAACCGATATCATCTATTTTGATGGGAGGGACAGTTTTCCTACAGAACAAAACATGTGACAGTGGGCATTTGTACTTGTGGAAAACATTCCCGTCGTAAAAGATACATATTTCCCTCAAACTGAGTTCTAATAAAAATAAATAAATCAATCAATCAATCAACCGAGCAATCAATCGAGCAACCAATCAATCAATCGAGCAACCAATCGAGCAACCAATCAATCAATCAAATAACCAATTAATCAATCAATCGAGCAAGCAATCCATAAATCGAACAAGCAATCGAGCATTCATTCAATCAATCAATCAATCATTGTGTACCCTAAATTCGTTACTACAAATGACACAGGGAGAGTTAGCCGATTGCAAAATAGCACATCCTCATGTCGGCTCCAAAGACGTCATAGCATTTTTTCAGTCACCAACATTAACACTTTGCATTCCTCAAGAACTATACTGGTGTAGTATATATTTCCTTATTTCTACTCACAAATATTAAAAGCAGAAAAGGGATAAGTTATATCAGACTTTTCAAACGAAACTTTTTATTTCTGAAAGTTTTGTGTTTTATAATTCAAAAGAAAGTAATTTATTTTTAACTCAGTTGTTTAATATTAATATCGTTGATGATTATTTGTTTTTGGCGAAAATTCTTGTCTTACTCTCTCGCAAATAATAAAGTTTTTCCTGTATTCTTGTCTTCAATGTATATTTTTGTATCGACATATTGAAATTTGTAAGCTGAACATCATCAGGCCAATTCCCTTTTATTTGCAGTTATCTAAATGATTTACGGTATAATAAAAAAAAACCACAACTCTGAAAAATATTTCATCAATAATAAAATGTTTTTTGTCTGAATCACCAACAGCATGATGAGACTGACTGAGGTCAAGACATTCCATTAAAGAACGAATGACGTCATAACAATCGTCTCTGACTCATATATAACGTTAGATCAGCTTTCAGCTACATGTCAAAATAGGGTATTTGACTCTTTTCATCGTTTGTTGTACAACTCTCTTCCGTTGTTCTTTTTCCACCCCACCTTTCAAAGTTAAAATGTACTGAATCGAATGTTTTCCGCGGCGCTCTGGTGAATTGTACTATTGGTTAGTCAGGGGACGAATGGTTGTAAATTTGACCTTTTGGCATTTTGGAAAACAAAATAAATACATGATGTGTTGGAGTAGAAATAAAGGTTTGATTTTTATACGTCAATCACTAAGATAAAAGATCACACCAATAAAACCGACTTCGCATTATCCCAAAACAATGAACAACTCCTTTCGATTTGCAGTTATCTAAGTGATTTACGTTTAGAAGTCAAACCTTTAGTTCTTAAACGTTATATTACAAAGGGGCGTAACTCTGTTGTCGTGGCGTCATGTGGTCGGAAAACATTGTTTATTGTGAAAGAAGGTTGTATAGGGCTTGTATGTCACGTCATGTGATCTGCGATATTTCACGTAATTCACTCCGCTTCTGGTGACATTCCACAGTCTTTCAAGTTCTAGCATAAACGGAAATATGCCAATTCCCCCTTCTAATCCTACGGCTGCACCCAACAGCAACACAGAATCCGTTCGAATGGAGTTGCATTTTCCCCTTTTTACTACATGTGACTTACAACATCAACACGGAAGAAAATGGGACGACTTTGGCTTGTTTTGGGCTGAATTTTGTGTTTACGGTGTTATCTGTGTTTTTATTGGACAACTGAAACTGTGGCGTTTCGTGAACCCCAGTAAGCTCGACCTAATTGAACAGTGTAAGTGAGGTGATTGCGTTAGATTTCCATATAGCGACAAACAATACACGGGGGATCTGATTTTAATTAGATCGATGTCCTATTGTGCCATGTATTCAGCAAAGTAATTTATGTAAACATTTCATGGTGTTTTTTAGTAGTAAGAATCTTATTTAGCCGCGTTACTTTGTCTTGAGCCAGCTTTTCCTGATGAGAGATTACTGACACTATATTCCGATAAAACAGTCAAACAAATTAACAAATTCAGCTCATTGTCAATGTCGTAGACAACCTTTCATTAATCGGTATTTCATGTTTCATCTGTGTGTCAATGGAATTATAAGGAAACTAATGATTGCCACGTCATTTGAAGTCAACGTGGTCTCCGGGACAACAAGAAGATTAACTGGGGCCCGTTTCACAAAGCGATCTTAGCTTACCTTGAACGTAACTGTCATGAAAACACTATATGTATTTAGTACTGGTTGTCGTCGTAATTACGTTTAACATAATCTCAGTTCGCTTTGTGAAACGGGTCCCTGAACTGTTTGTGGTGTCCTTTTATTACGTCCTGTGATTTTCCGGTGATGTCTTCATTTGTTGCGAATGTTGTCGATGGTGTTTTCCTTCACCCATTTGGCTGACATTCACACCGTCACATGAGTGAAATAGCCTTAAGCACGACGTTAAACCCCAATCAAACAAGCAAGCAAACATATTTGTGGGCCACATTCTTTAAAGCAGTATTTTATGGTTCTGATATTTCACTGAATGTATAAAATTGACATGGCGAATTAACTGTTTATATACGCAGTAACATATACCAATGGGGTTGGTCTGTGGTCAAAAAGGAGATAAATAGGTGGCAATTTCGGTTATGTGAGTCACATATGTCGTTGACAACTAACAACATAATTTAATGTGATTGGTCAGTGGTTATAAGGGGAGATAAATATGTACTCATCTGACCGAAATTGTCACATATAGGGCCTACCATTGACTAACAATAGCATGGTATGAATATGCAATGCAATTGAATGGTTAGTTAATGGCATAGGTGGTACTTCTAGTTAAATGAGTGACATATTTATCTCCCATTTTAACATTTTATTAAAACAAGAAGCGGTCTTACCTCCATGCCTTACGTCCAGCCCGCTTGGTCATAAACCAGGACAATTTTGAATGTCTATATGTAGTGATATTTGCTAAAACGGCGTAAATTGTGCGGTCGTAGGAAGACAAAATTACAGTAATGGTGCAGGTTTATCCCGAAGTCCCCAGTCTGCGCTAAAAAGCAAGATGGTACTTGCTGGTTACAAAATGGCATTTAAGCTTCTAGCCAACTCCATTAATGACGTCAGTTTGGCTCCCAAGGCCTGTCCATTATCTTCCCAAGGAAAGTCTGATGTCGCCACGAATTTCTGTCATCAGCCTTACCACGATTACCCCGTTTCGGTGGCCAGACAAAGATCAAAATGAATTGAAACAAAAAAACAAAAACGAAGAGACCCATCAAATACATCTGACACTTCTCAAGCAGTGTAGGCCTCTTCCAGAAATATCATGGTAAACAGCTGAGAAAGACAATTAGCATTGGCCCCGGTGATGCGTATTATTGATTGTCTCTTACAGCGACCATGTTATGGTTCACCCTTACTTTGTTAAATGGTATTTTAATGTTCGAACCTATAGCAGAGTAATATAAGGCACCGTAGTTGCATGCTTCTGCGCATGGCTGATTACTCGAACTAGGAGGGATAACCCCGCCTTGTTTGACGAAATATAGCCCAAGCGTGACAAGGTGTGTTTCACTTCAGGACACGTCAGGACACACCTTGTATCTAGAAGTTGCCTGCACGTGTGATAGTTTGTTCTTCAAATATGCAAGTCAAGAATCCGTGACATCGTTTTTTTTACTGACGACATCAGTTTAAGAGTCACGTGAATATTGGATCAAGTATAACATATTGGGTGAAAATATTGGATTGACAAAATTCAATGTTTCATCAACATCATCAGAATAAACACTAAACTACACAAATAGACTAGAAAATTATTGTACATTCGCAGATAAAACGGCTTGACCAACTCTGACAAATGATGAAGCACCATGGCAATCCAATAACATTTCCCCGGAAGAAATTGTCGTTATTAAGAGGCCTTATTTATATACTCGACCGAAAGTTAATGACAATTAATAAAAAAGACCTTCATGTGCGCTTGTCTTGAATATTGTGATGTTGTGCGGGAAAAGTTTTCTGGCGAGACGCCAATACGGTAGAAAGGCTAAAACAAAGTTACGGTTTACACTGTTAACCAAAATCATCAGAATAACCACAAAATTGTTTTCATAGATTCTAACATTTTATACACACGTAGATCCACAGGTGAACAGCTTTATTTTTGTTTGCTTGAATCTGGTTTAACGCCGTACTTAAGTTTATTTCACCATTATAACGGCGTGCCAACACGGCGTGCCAGTGGCCTAGGACGCCACTGGCAACAAATAAAGACAAGACTGGACAGTCACAAGAGCAGGAGGACAGCCCTTCTAACCGCGAGCAAGTCTTTACTTTGGAGTGCCATTCAGGCAATCACTGTTCAAAACGAAAAAGCCATATGAAATCATGACAAAAACACAAACGCATTATGACCTTGGTGACGTTATCAAGGTCATCACTTCTAGTCATTTTCGGATAACCTGATTTTGGTTTAGGAGAAAATACGATAAGCTGTGACACGATTTCGATATAAGCAGTGGGAAAGGTGCGATTCAGCCATTCCATTCAACATTCCGCCAACATGAAGGTGTTTATTTTATTATTACTCGGAGTAGTAACTTGCTTTGCAGGTAAGTTTTGAAATATGTCGTCACTAATCCTATAGGTCTACCGCTATGGCAGGTATAGTCGCTATTTGACGCTATCTAATTATCATTGGCCTATCTTGGCAGATAGGTGACAGTTTGAGCAACATAAACATGGTCACCCCAGGGAAACATATGTTGACAACTAAATAAGTAATTAAATGTCGTTGTATTGCTCTGTTTTTGTCCTGATTCGTATCTCTTTGTTGTTGAGGGTGGTTTCCTTCACTCATTGAGCTCGCATGCCGTCATGTGAGTGGAAAAAACCTAAAGTACGGCGGTAAACCCGAATCAAACAAACAAACAAACATTGGAATTATCGTTTGATGGAGGGGATAGTTTTGTTGAGTCGCTGTCACTCTATTTGGACGCATTTATTTCCATTGCGTTTGGTTCATAGTTAACAACATTTGTTGACTTGCTTTGTTTTTTTACGTGTTTATTGATTTTTAATCAATGAATGTAACAGATTTTTTTTATTCCCTACCATGTGTAACAAGTGACGTTATAGTGCACGATAGTGATGCATTATATACTAATTACAGAATATATGTTTTTAGAATATATACATGGCGGGAATAAATTTCACCTTTATCAATCTTAATGATGCTAGTGCTATTGCAGCAGATACTAGCACGTTTATCAATCTTAATGATGAGAGTGCCAGTTCAGCAGATACTAACACCTTTATCAATCTTAATGATGCTAGTGCTAGTGCAGCAGATACTAGCACCTTTATCAATCTTAATGATGCTAGTGCTAGTGCAACAGATACTAGCACCGTTATCAATCTTAATGATGCTAGTGCTAGTGCAGCAGATACTAGCACCTTTATCAATCTTAATGATGCTAGTGCTAGTGCAACAGATACTAGCACCGTTATCAATCTTAATGATGCTAGTGCTAGTGCAGCAGATACTAGCACCTTTATCAATCTTAATGATGCTAGTGCTAGT
>JAQQZZ010118256.1:0-14780 GCA_030265115.1 Mopalia vespertina | reverse complement strand
CCCTGTGGGTTTTTTTTCTCATTTTTTGAGAGATAACACATGCTTAGTTTAGAATCTCTGTGGGTTTTTTTTTTTCATAATTTGGAATAACATATGATTAGTTTGAACAGATTCTAGTTCAGACAATTTTGTTGGTTGAGACCCATCCGGGAATCAAACCCACGACCCTCAGAGCAAGGTACCAAATTGACCGCATTAAATGCCGGCCACCTGGTTGCGATTTGGTGCCTGTCTTTGCACCGTATTACAGTTATTTTATTCAATGGAGGCATGAGGCAAGGAAACCACTCTCAATGCCACTGGCAACAAACAAAAACAAGACGGGGCAATCACAACATATTTTGAAAAAAAGCTTTCTGCTGTCGCTTAGTTTACGAGCACCAGGGCAACAGGAAACGCCCTCCAACTGCCCAGGATTCTTTATTGGTAACACAACCTCATACAAACCTTTTGATTCTCTGTTTTTTAATTTCGAGTCTTTTTCGATCGACCTCAGCTTTCTCTTCGTCAGGTAAAACGTCATATTCCTCTTCTGACATCTCCTCTAGTCTTAACCTTTCAGCCTCAGCTTGTTGTTTAGCCAGCAACTCTGAGAACAATATAAAATTATATTATAGAAAAACTGAAGACAACACCAAAAGCATATATTTAAAACAACTAATAAAACTATTAACATAGGTCAAACCAATAAATAAAATTGTGTTTTTATCCCAAATGTCTACATAGAGGATCTCTAATGGGTGACCCGAAGATATCAAATTTATAAAACGAGGGTCTAACAATGTCTAACAATTATTACAGACTCATTAACAAATCAATACAGAGACATTTTAATACTTTCAAACACATGGAATGGTGTCGTGACCACTGACCTATATAAAGATGTGATATAAGTCAGTGGTCGTGATGAGCGTTGCACTCTTTCACTACAAAAGTTTGAATGGATCGAAAGAAAGATGGAAAACGAGAGAAGCGGTAAATCTCCTGTCATAAATTAGATGATGATTTTGTGTAGCTGATATGTGAAGCGATGGCCAAACTGCAGGTCATACATGGTCCTTTCAAACAGTGCAGACGCAATAAAGTAGTCTGTGTAAGTTGTAGCATCTCATTGGTCGAATTGTATCAATGAACAGAAAGTAACCAATCAGACCATGGGAAAGCTGTATGACACACGTGGCGATATGAACCAAATATCACATGGAGTATTACACTGAAATTAACTTATTTATGGGATAAATGTTGTTTATTTGACATCAGTGGCTAAATAAAGAAGTCGGAAACACATATTTCAATATTAAAATAATAATGCTGTCAAAGACTGTCAAACCATGATTACAATATACTGGTATAGACAGACTGTCTCAAGATAAAAGTTACATGGATGATGATAGATTTGTGAAACAAAGGGCACCCACCACTACTTTTGTCTCCTTTATTTTTTAAGTTTCCAAGAAGTTGAGAATCATGATTTTAGAATTATTTAACAAGCAACATCTGACCATCTGGTGCCAGTTTTTGTCTTTTCTTCTTGATTATTAGATTGATTGTTAATAAACCAAAATTTCATTTAAGAATACACAAACTTGGAAACCAATAAGAATCTTTACTTTCTGATTATTTAACAATTTATAACTGAACATCTCATACCATTTTCTTCTTGTTTCTTCCTCTCCTGTTCCTTCAGTTTACCGTAGTCCAATTTGAGAGTGACAAAGAACAGGAATCTCCTATTGTTGAGAGCCTTGAGAATGGCCTGGGCTGTGGTGTAGAGGTTCTGACTGAAGAGAGTCTCCAAACCATCAAATATTACCCCAGAGTGGCAGTCACTCAACTGTAATAACAACACGAGGGAGAGGAGGATTATCTTAGGTCATCAGTTTTCAGTGTCTACATTTTGATATGAACATTCCCTAAATCACCTGAAATTTCCTCCATAAAGTTATTTCAAGGAGGTAAGAATTGTTTCTGGGAGGGAGCAAATTTTTCAGTTAAAAATCATCAGGATTTCACAAAAACACAAAGTTGGTAACTAAATTTTTTAAAACAATTTCTTTGTTTTCTTTTTATGTGTGCTGTGGTAAACGTAACTGAGGTAAACATATCGTCTGAACTGTTTCAGCAAACATAACTATTTGTAGAGGGTAAAATTTTTCAAGTCTTTTTCCATTCTCTTCACTAAGAAAAAAGCGATTTTCAACTGAACAATCCACAATATATTTAGGGGGTTGAAAATCTTTTTTCAGGTTGTATTTCGGTTAAATTAAGTGATATTTCTTAAAAAGGGGATGCAAAAAGAACTAAAGACAAAACAAAGTGAATATTGTTACCTGTAATCTATCTGCTAGAATTTCTACAAGTAATTCTTCAGGGAGAACACAGCTCATGAGACCTTCCTCTCCACCGATACTTCCACTTATACTCAATCTCCGGGCAATCGGAGCCAGTAAAGGCGGAGGACTACTCGGTACCTAAACAACAGATAGAATTTCTTGTCATTTCTTATGTTCAAAACAAGGGTATATAATTTGTAAATAATGTGTTAATGTATAGCCCTTGTTTATGTCTTAATATTTGAATTCATATCAGAGCAGGTCATGACAAATGAAACTGTGTTTGGTGGGACAAACAAGCCACTGACTGAGCATTTTCTACCTTTAATAAATAACAGGGAGATTATTATTATATTGTTTGTTTGATTGGGTTTTTATGTCATACTCATGGATATCTCACTTATATGACGGCGGATTGTCCATTTCAAACTGTTCATTGCTTAAATACGGTGGAAAACCGCCCCTGCCATTGCCAAAGCTACATCATGTGACTCACACAAATACCTGATGGTCGACAGAGACACGCCAAACTGTGAATTGAAGTAGGGTTAGTAGGCAGACATGCTTACCATTAAGCCAAAGCCGCGAGCAATTATTATAATAAGACATATTCTGGACTCTTTGCCAATGCTCACATGGTAACTGCCCTGGCCATGCCCTGGCCTGCAAGTTTTTTTTATAGCAAGTAAATAAAAGTACTTGGCTGCCAAAGAGCTCACTGTTCCGCCATTGAAAGGGAATGCATTCCTTTTGCCTTCAAGGTAGCAATGCAAAATAATTTAATATGTCTACATAAAGCTCATTAGAGTAATTAATATGCACATAGGGAACCAAACTGACAATATCCCTCTTAATTCATGTTGGGTGATACTTACCTAAAATTTCAGAATAATCTGGCCTTTCAACATGGAGTTATGGTGTTTAATGCAAATTTACTTGAAAAGGTCGTTAATATGCATATAATTAGCTGAACAGATAATATCCCCCTCCTCTCATGTTGTGCGACATTTAACCAGAACTTTAGGAAAATGGGGCTATTCAATTTGGATATATTGTGCTTAACGTAAATTATACAACATTTCCTCTAAAACAGTTTCACCTAATTAGCATAATAAATATTCACAGAATTCCACATAATTTTAATAATCTCTTTCTTTCTGGTCAGGCAAACTGTGTGTAAAATTTCAGAAACATTCCCTAAGTATATTTAATTATAGAAGCCTTTACATGGCTGATGCCGACGCCAGGGGTATGACATAAGCTCATCTTGCTTCGTACAGGGGAGCTCAAAATACATTTTCACATTAAACAATCAGACTTAAACAGAGATAGGTTGAACTAAAACACAAAATGAGATAAACCTAAATCAACAAGATACCTGACTAAGAGTGGCGCCCTCTGTTGTTGATGTATTAGCAACTGTTTTAGTTCCCGCCAAACTGCCACCTAAATGTTTCTCTGGTTTATTCTTAGGATCTGCAAGTCGAAAAGGATTTTTTTAAAATATGAGCTTATACTGGAAGATTTTAAAACGCAAGTGTAAGAAGAAAAGAAAAAACAGAAAAAAATCATCAATACTTTACATGGGGGAAATTGTATATTTTTTCTGAAATTGATTATAATACTATTCATTTAGAGCGTAAAAAAAAAAGACAAAATTATACATCATCATGAAATAAGTGACCTGACATAAAATAATAAAGTCCATATATGATTAATTTTGGGTATTTTAAGAAAAATAACTTTCACTCCCTAACCAAGAATAGTTCAGTTAAAAAACAATGTAGATCTGAATGGAGCAAGTCTACAGGTGTAATAATATGATACAAATACATGTATGTTCTGTATAACAACTCAATAAATTTGACACTGGTATCATTTCTAGAAAACAATTTCAAGTGTGTTATTAGTTAACAGTTATTTGTACGATGTTTTGAAAACAATTTCAAAATAGGCTCTTCTAGGGCTCAGATCAGAGTGATTATCAACTGGGATGTTTTGTTGCAGACTTCATATGGACAGCCAATCAGGTTATGTTTTACAGCAGTGTATAAGGCTGAGTGTTACTGCCAAAAAACGATATCCACCATTTTTAACCTTAGATCGTCTGACTTAAAACATTGGATTCAATGGCTGACTGAGTCAACACATTTCATCGTGAAACAAGTCAGATGAAAGAGACATCATGTGAGGAGTCTTGATGCCAAACAAGGATCGAACCTTCTTGACTTGATTTGACAACCAGCGACAGGATACAACTAATGTGATATGGGGGTCATACCGAGCAGACTGAGTGGATGCTGTAGGTTTGGTGTGATTTTATTCACACATTCAGTTTGTTTGTTTGATTGGGGTTTAACCCCATACTCATGGGTGTTTCATTTACATGATGACAGATTGTCCATTTAAAACGGTTCCTTGCTTAACTACGTTATCAACACAGAGGAAACCTCTTAAAAAGCAAACCTGCGATTGCGGAAGCTATGTAACTCTGGTGGTGGACAGAACGGTACATTGAAGTAGATCGTAGTACTCCCCAAACTGACCTGTATTTTTGGCACCCTGTTGTGTGTGTGCTGTGACAGCTTCCACGCTTAATCCACCAGCAACAGCGGCCTTTCTCTCACCATCCTCTCCTTCTATCACACGGAGCTCCTCGGCTCTACGTTTGGCTGCCTCAGCACACATCTCTCTAGCTCTCAAACCAGCAGGTGTGTTTCCATTAGCAATTGCTTCCATGACAACGGAATCGACACTCAATAAAGCAGCCTCATATTTCTTAGCCAACATTATTGATGAGCTTGTTTTGCCTATTGTGAAAAAACAAAATAAAACTAAACCATGATTGCGGGCAGATAAAAAAATGTAAACAAAAAGTGTTTGTTCATTGAGCATTTCTCTATAAAATTGGCAAGTAAAATAATATACACATTGTAAGTAGGTTGTAGTGCAATGGGTCATGCTTTGAAATGAAAACTATTAGCATCTTTATTTGTCTTTCTGGCCACAGTGGCTTCTGAATTTCCCAATTCAAGTATACTATTTAAATATCATCAACCATAGCACTGATGAGCAGGTGTCTGTGATAAAAAAAATTGTGTCATTTTTATGTTTCAAGTCAAGCCCAAGAGATCAGTAAAAAGGGTTGATTAATTGATTGGTGGTTTACACCGTGCTGAAGGGTATTTCACCTATATGAAGGTTGTGTATTCCAACAATAATTGACAATAGCACAATGATGTGAAGTGTTTTGATAAAGTCGTCAAAATAGTTTTCCTCCAGTCCTAAGTAAAGATAGCATTGCTATTGTCCAAACAAACTGCCCTTAGTCAGAGGGTTACCAATAGAATATCCCCCAAGATAATCTTTGTGTAAATATAGAGAACTTAGATAAACACACAGATGAAAACAAGAAGACATTGTAAGCAGCTTTACCTGAGAATGGAGCTCCATTGATTATGACGGCAATACCTCGCCTGTTCCTTGCTGCCTTCCCCTCTGATGACAGGTCTATACATAGGTAGCGAGCGATGGCTGCTGATACAGGAGTGATTTCCAATTCACCTACACCCATAGAACTGCTCACAGATTCCCGAAGACGCTCTACAAAAGAAAAAAAACAACTTTTGTTTTGTGTATATGTGATACAATTATCATATATTTGCATTGTTTGTATCGTTTACTTTTACAGTTTCAGTTTTGATTGCAATAAACGAGGACAGGGCCTGTGTAGAAATTAAAATTGAATATTGTTTTTGCTTTTATTTTTAATTTATGAATTACAAGCTCCAATTTAACAATTAGTTATAAGTTCTCTGACAATAAAGTGTTATGTTTACACAACACACAGCTTCATGACTTGTTTAGGTGGCATATAGAAAGAGGGTTAGTAACACAAGAGTCAAATTACGCCTTGATCAACTTTTAAAAAATATTTGTTTATATCAGTTGATCAAAGTCTTTATAGTGTACCTTCAACAAGATCCTCTTTCTCCTTTTCCCCATCTTGTTGGATCTGTGTGAGTTCATGTTGAACTGGCTGTGGCTCAGTATGACTGGTTACTTGTTGGGGGGACGTCTCAGCTGGAATCTCTAACACAGGCACATCCTCTGCTGTCGGTTCATCAATAACATCTTCACCACGCTCTATAGCTAAATACAAGGAACTCTTCAGTCACAAACAGAGGATTTATTTGTTTGAATGGAGTTTTACGCTTCGTTGATTGTTATTCCATTCTGTGAGCCAACAGGTAAAGGCTTGTTTCTTCACTTAGGGCTTAGTGCCGTGCGAAAAGTTATTTCATCTATACGACGGAGTGCTAGCCGAATGGCTGGATGAAACACTCTTTGAGAAACAATGGTAAGGTGGTGGCTTTTCTGGGTTAATAAACACAGTGTTCTTCCTACATTAGTTGGCCATTGATCTATTACTTGGATTTAATCCTGTTGATCTAGCATCCAATAAATAAGAAAATATGTTTTCTAACTGTACAGAAATTGATTTTTGTTTGTTTGTTTGATTGGTGTTTAACGTCGTACTCAAGGGTATTTCACTTATATGACGACGGATTGTCCACTTCACACTGCTCCTTGCTTTAGTACAGAAATTGAATGTTACACAAAAGACTGTAAATGTGTTACCTTCTGCCCTCTCTCTCTCCTCCTCTTCTTTTCTAGCTAGTTCCGCTGCTTCTTCAGCTTCCTGCTTCATTCTCTCCTGATCTTCATATTTCTTCACCAAATCTAAATTGAAAAAGTAACAAATACAAACCTCACATATCAAACAATACTATAGAATACATGTAGATGAATTCTACAGAGGTGAGAGGTTGAAGAATTCTGTGTACTTATTTCTCTGAATTGATTATATTAATCTACTGATTAAGTAATAATTTTGTCAGAAATCAATCTAACCCACTTTTGTGAATAAAACAAGTTATTATCCATTAAACCTAATCCGTTGTGTTCTGATTGGTCAATTTGCAAGGGGATAAAAACTCTCTGATTTTTCACACAGTAGCGTCAAATAAAAGTTTGACAATGTTTGATTGCATTGTATTGTGTGGACCAGGACATCCAAAAAACTGCAACACGGCAGAACAAAAGCTGTCTCTTGTTGTACAACAAATGTTGTATGGTGGTTGTAGACAGGCCTTTTGGTGGCCATATTTTTTTCACTGACCTTTTTGAAGAGGCTGAAAACAGCATTGTCATGGCAGCAATGGTCACCAGGGGAGGTAACTCGGAAGGAACATAATGATCGTATAGAGGAAAATATATTTTCTAATTGTTGAAGTGAATAAAATTTGACACAGTGCGGCTTGATGGATAATAAATTCGTAAAAGACGCTTGTCTCGAGGTGTAGCCTTTTATAAATGTCCTGCAAGCTCATACGCCAATTCACCTGCGGCTCAGGGGGTACGAGCTTGCAGGACTGTCATAAAAGTATGTACACACTTCGAAAAAGGTCAGTAACTAATACTCATTAATTTAATTATTTATCGCTCCAAGTCTCCACATATTTGCTTTGTGTTGCCCCTCATCTCAGAGAGCACCAGAGCAACATAAATGTCCTAATAAATTTAAAAGTATATAAATTTTTGTACAAACCTTCATAGAAGTCCAGTAACTCTGATGGTAATTTCTCAGAGGGAAATCTTGGAGGAAGTAAGATTGTGTTGTTCTCATCATAACCTCTCATTAGACGTAAAATCTGAAACATAATCATTTTAACACATTTTGTTGTAAATCATATTCTTGTGCAAAAGGATAAACACTATTGATATTTGATAGGAAAATAAAATAATTGATAATTTGATTGACGGATGGGTGTGCAATGCTATTGCCTTTTCATGACGAAAGTGTGCTCCAACAGTAAAGAGCCACAACCACACTAAGACAACCATCAAATGTGAAATTTTACCTAGTTGTTCCTCCACTTCTTAGTAAAGATATTAAGGAAAAGGTTTGGAGTCAGAAAGGACTCATAGATTACAGTTTAAATTTATTTATAAATAAAATTATTTATAAATAAAATTAGGAGTTTAAATTGGCCGTTGTTACTCCATTTTAATTTTTAAACTATTAAAATAAAATATAAAAATTTGTAATTCTAGAGGATCCTTACCCTTTCCTCATCCAGGTATCCCTTGTCGTGTTCTAGATTATAAAACTCTACAGGAAAACTGCAGGGATTTTTAACAATAATTTCTTGTTCATCACCACTGCTGTGAGCTAGTACTGGACCAAATTCTTGAAGATTTGGTTCAAAATCTAGACGAGGTTCTCTCCCTTGTCCTTTACACAACAGTAAAATCCTTTGACTACTCTGGCTTATACGCATTGGAATTCTTACTTCATAAAATTTCTGAAAATAACCACAAAACAAAAAAAGCTTTGTACTTAAGCCAAGTCACCTTCATATTGTTTATATCAAATATCAATGTCTGTAAAAGTAAAAGCTTTTTTTCCAAAACTTCAATCATCGAAACTTTATTACAAGTATATTAAGAAATGGTCAAATGAGGTACAAAGTAATATAGTGAAATTATTAAAATACAAAAAGTTTAAATGAGAGGATAAAACGGAAAAGTATTTTTTGGAAATTCTGCACAAAAAGTATCTGATGGTATAGTGTGAGTTTAGATGTGGAATTACACCAATTAGATTAGAAGTGGCAGGTATAAAAATCTACCCCCAGATCAGCTTGTCCCCTGTGTACGGGAGAACTCAACTACCCATTATTTTAAACTGTCTGGTTATTGATTGTTTGTTTGATTGGGGTTTAACTCAAGGGTATTTCACTTATATGATGAGGCCGGTGTTTGAAGACCTAGGATATAATCTTGTCTAAGAGTTTAATGCACATTAGTGCTTTTTAATGTTAGAATGTAGAAAAATATTACTATATATGTAAATAAATGCCTTATTTTTGGCACAGCTTGTATGTGTTTGTTTATAATTCTTAAGGCAATTGGTCTCTCAAATGTATTCGAAGTAAGAAATGTGTCAATTTGAATTTGTATGATATAGGTTCATGCAGGAAGTGAGACGTAAAGAAAAATTGATCTATCTATATAGTGACAGACTGATTAGGAATTCAGCTTAAGGCTGGGAATCTTTCTCTACGGGAAGCATTCACACTGAGACACTAAATAGGTGTCCATTTATTGAGATATTGCTCACAAATGTGTTTTATTGATTGGGTTAATTTGATAATCTGGTTCTGGCAGATATATATTTTTAATGTAAAGAAAGACAATTTAGCTTGCCTCCTCTGGAATTTGAACTCTGGTCTCTGGCTAGCAGTGCAAGTGCTTTAAAGAGATAGGCTCCCGAAGTTAACACTGTATGTCAATAAAAAGAATAGCATATCAGCTTTCAGACTCCATTGGGTAAAATCTTTTGTGTTTTTTTCACGCTGAGTTAGGAGCCATTAAAAAAGCAGGTACTAATTTTAGTTGATGTCACCATTTTCTACTGCCTAGTATGTTGAGGCGAGTAGTGTGACATGAGTTGGGCTTGTAGCTCTTCTCTCCTAGGATTTCAATTTCAAATTTCTCTGCCAAATACATTAATGTACAAATTAACAGTAATGTGTATTTTTAAAGAAAAATAATCAATAAAAATGTAAATTAAGCCCTTCTATAAAATGCTGACTTTAAAGTAGAAACAAAAACGTGTGTTATTTGAATTAAGTTGAATATCACTGAAATTAACTATATTTTATTTTTCTTTAAATGTGTTTACGAAAAAAAAATCATTCCCCGGGGTGCAATTTATAATATCAATTGGAAATGGCATTTTGTGGGCCGTAAATCTCCTTAATGTCAAATCTACTATTTTAAATATTACATTTAATATTCCTAGATAAACAACTAATTTGGAACGGAAGTCTTCCTAAGAACTATTTATTAGATATTTGTAAGTTTCTGACCAGACAAATTAATAAATTTTGCTGTATGAACTATTTACGTGCTCACACCGATTGTTAAGAAGTTTTAACGGCAGTCATTTTTCTGACTCTTATATGATGACATACTGTACGTAGTAGGCCTACAGAGACCATAACATTTAAAAAAAATATAATTCAACCAGCTGTCATTTTAATTTAATTTATATTGATTTGTGATTTTCTGACGTCGATTTAAAAAAATCAATTAGAAAACTGACTTTGTTTTTATCTATCAGCTTTGGCGCGACAGATAAGCTATGTTGTTGTTGTTGTTCTTTACAACTTGTCAAACTATGCAAACATTTTATATAGTTCTCAGTTGGACTTATTCCAAAGTAAAGCAGTTTATTCTTCTCAAAACATTCAGGAAGACAGTGTTCAGAGCAAAGCCTAGAATTTCTGTTGGGAGTGATACGTTTTGATTTAACATTCCTAATCCTTTGTTTTAAAACAGACAGCCATTTCAGGGGAAATCTGTGTTATGTAAGTCCATTGAACTGCTTTTGATCAGGATAAGATGTGAAATTGGTACATCCAAAGGCCGCACACTGAGTCATTTTGATTCCGTATGGACGATTTTCACATAAATATAATTGAAATTGGACAAGAACTTTCATTAACAGTCATGTGTAGGGCCAGTGTAGCTGTCACAACTGCAAGTCTAAATGGTGCAATTGACAAATTACTGCCCCAACTCATGTCATCACGGAAACCCCCAAACCCATTTGGAGAAGTTCGGTCGGTTTTCTTCAAAGGGAAAGCGACAAGATGTTTGCGCCCCGAGAAATCTTGGGGCGAGGTATTTATCTTCAACTTTGATAAATTATTTAAAGATGGTAAAAAATCGTACAAAATATCTGTTCAGTGGGTTAAAAAGCAAATGTTATGTATTTTCTTATCCAAATGTCATTTGACTTCATGAGCCTATCGCTTTAACCATTTCAATATAGGTGTAAGTAAAGTCGTTAATATTATATGGTTGCAAGGACAGTGTAGTACAGTAGGCAATATGTCATAAACAAATTAACAAACATAAATAAATATCTGATCAAATCTGCAACATTTATCTTTTCTCACAAATATTTTTGGATTGTAAAATAGTGTTATATTTATCGGCTCTCATCAAGGACAGCATTGATTATCTCAAAATGTAACCTGCTCTCATAACTACTATTTCATAGTGTCACGTTACCAAGACTTACCTCTTCAGTTGGCATGAATTTGACCTGAACATTTGCCCTTTGACCTGGCATGAGGCTTCCAGTTGCTGGCATAACCTCAAAGTGATTGGCTTTCTTCTCCTGTTTTAATTTACGTTTGACGTGGAGAGGCATGTGTTTGTCAGTCTATGGAAAAGTATGTTAAAATGACATCAAAGTTAAGAATTTCTACCTTTACACAAATTTAGAAAATATATACAAATAAAATAGAAAAAAAAGACAACTGGACAACAACTCCAACTAACTGAAAATATTTATAGATAAAATAAAATTGCGGTGGAGGCTGCCTTACATGTATTTGTTTTATGTCACCAATGAGTAGTGCCATCTCTCGGACTGAACTGGCATATCTGCTCCGACAAACTGACCAATCAAAACATCACAAATTTGCTTGACGAATAATACTATCTGTGATCAGTACACATTTTTCACTGAAACATTTCAATTAGAGATTGTTTTGTTTGATTGATTATGATTAAATGTCAAGTTTTATCCCACATATCACCATGTTGATTTTTTCACATTTGCACACAACAGAGTAACATATAAACAAGCGGACAAACACAACCAGTGATGAAAATTCCTTCAACATAAATCCCCTTAAATACCATGTGTGCATAATTGCTATTTGTTTTATAGTTGTGTTAGTATAATTATTAAAAAAAGTTTCCTTAACTTAAATATTTCATCTTTGCCCAGACACAGCTCCCAAGGAATTTTAATAGCCTGAAAAGTTGTAATTTAACTTTTTTTTATTTTATACTTACCATCTTTTTATCGGTACAGTGAGCACTCCAGTCACACCGAACTTTCTGGTTGTTGTGTAGCTGTACCGTCACCACTTTACATTCTCCACATTTAACCTCACTGAAATCTAAGACCTCATCAGAAATCTCCATGTCAGGCATTGTCACATCAGCCCGCAGCCTCATTCTCACTATGGGCCCGCCCACAACCTTGGCAAATAAAAAATAACAAATAAAAAACAATAATTTTTTTATTTGATTAGCATGTCAGGTTCTACTCAAGAGTATTTCACTCATATAAGAACTTTGTATTGCAAAAGCTTGATGATGAAGGGAGAAGAATTTGACTAAAAACTATACAATATCAAGGATACAGTTCCCGTTACTTCTGTTTTCGAGGTGTCCTGCTCACCACAATGATAAAACATCCACAAAATCATAAGTGCTTCCCATGATGTTGCCTATCAGAACGTACCATCCTCAGCCATAGGGGCCAGAGATTTTGAAAAATGGAAACAGAATGCTACTTACATTAATAGGTATAATAGTTTCCACTTGCCCCAGGGGTAGTTTGGCACCCTGGGGGTCAAAGCTGACAACAAAGTCAACAGTCTCGTGATCCGGGGCACCGGGTAATTGACGCACTTTATCCAATTCTACGTCAAATCCTGATGAATGAAGGTTACCGCGTTCCACTTGAAACGAAACTGGGAACCATCCAGTATTTGTGGCTCGAACAACATGAGTACGAATAGTTCCATAAACTACATAACCAAAGTCCAAAACATAGTCTGGTAGATGAGCCCTAGAAGAAACAAATACAGTCAAACTTTATGAATCAAAGGGGGCTAATGTCGTTTCCATCAACAGAAGTGAACATGTAATACAGAAAAACAATGACACTAAGTATCTCCAAAGATTTCCTGTAATAAGCTTTGAGTAAATCTCAGATGACCAAGCATAAACTTGATTTTGTTTGTCGGGGTGTAACGTCATACTCAAGTGTATTTCACTTGTATGACGACAGATTGTCCACTTCTCATTCTGCCTTACTAAAATACATATATATGGTGATTCAATATTTTCGTTTATTTTATAACTATTGTGACAAGCGATCTAGGCTTTTTATTTACATGTAGTCTCAAATTTTGTCCCATTTGCAAAATATATGTTTGTCTTGTAAAAAAAATTTCGTCCCATCCTGTGACAGAACGCATCTCCACCGCGGTTTTATTGAGGATTATAGCCTGTTAATCCGCGTCTGACATGGGAAGTTTAACTTCCAGCAGTGCTGTAAAAGCTGCAAACTGTTTTCTGAATAACTCACTTTGTCCTGTGTCGTCTCTTCCCTCCTTTGGCTTCTCTCTGACTGTCCTGGCTGTTAGGTAACGACTCAGTGTCCTGCTGATCCTCTACAGTAACATGTCCTCTAGCAAAATCTTTCACAATCAATCTCTCCATTTCCATTTGTTTCTCTAGGGCTGACGGCTAGATCAAAACAAACTTCTTGAGTGGCAGTTGTAACATTGGTGGTGATATAACAATAATATGGTTTATGCAGACGTTTAACATCATACTTAATCAAGAGTAGTTCACTCATGAGAAGACTGCTGATTCCTGGTGGTAAACCCCAGATGAAACATCTTAAAATACCACTCTGCTCTTCGATATCTTTGATCATTTAGTTAACATAAATCAAATTGACTATAATATAAATATATAATATAACAAACAAAATAGTAAATTTTACCTGATTTTCTGGTTGAGTCTCTGAAGTTGCCTCAGCATGGTTATTCTGTGAGACATTTAATGACTGTAATGATCTTTGTGATAATGGGAGGGAAGCAGCCTCAGTTCCTAAACTCGCCTCGGCTTCATTCAGAAACTCGTTATGTGCATCTGCTAGAGGTCGTGGAAGGTCAAGTGAAATGCGAGGGAAAACACCTTCTCCTGTGATCTCAATCGTGTCAGGTTCAAAATGAGCCACTTGTACGTTGAATGTTTGGAGAAATGTCTCTGGTACCCCTGGCAGATACTTAACGGTCAAAGTCTGTTCACTCATTGGCTCAATATAGCCCTAAAATAAACACAGATCATGCAAATACAACATTATTTCAGTTTGAAATAACCAGAAAGACAATAATTTCACCATAGTTTGATTTAAAAAATCAAAAGTATATAGAAAATGTTTGAATTACAAATTTGCTGGCCTTAATAAGTTTTGTTTGTTCTATCTTTTTGTTTCTATAGAATTGACTCAACTTGTTATACAACTGGGTCGTACTTATGAGTACTGTGTGGGTTCATTGATTGGAAGTGAGCATGATTATTTCACTTATATGATGGGTGGATTCATTGATTGGAAGTCCGCATGAGTATTTCACTTATATGATGGGTGGATTCATTGATTGGAAGTCCGCATGAGTATTTCACTTATATGATGGGTGGGTTCATTGATTGGAAGTCCGCATGAGTATTTCACTTATATGATGGGTGGATTCATTGATTGGAAGTCCGCATGAGTAT
>JAQQZZ010118245.1:0-14780 GCA_030265115.1 Mopalia vespertina | reverse complement strand
TGATCGTTACAAAATGAGACTCCAAGAAATAAAACGACTGGATTTGGATATTATTTAAACTGTGAACAGAAAACGTGCTCCTGATCATGTTTATAAGTTGATTTCGAACACTGCTTTCAGTCATTATTTTCCCTCGGTCGTAGACTCCTACTGTCGTTGAATCGGCTTATTTCATTGGGCGGTGGATTTAGGGGAACACCCCAGATGAGACAAGATTATGTGCCCTTATTCGACTCCGATAACACGATAGAGATTTGTAATGTGCCAAGGTTAATATGCCCATGCCTTAACCTTGGCTCGCGAAGATGGGAATTGTGTTGTCGTAGTGATATAATACTGCTTCTGTTTAATATCACAATATGTATAAAGCTGGTATTGTATTGAAAGTGTATAGTTCAAAACATATATTTCATATTAAATGTCGCTCACAGCCGTGGTTTAAATGGTTAGCATACATGTCTGCTTGCTAATCTTAAACAGATGTACCGTTCACGGGTTCGAGTCCGCCATCAGATATGACACGATGTAGCTTCGGCGATCGCGGGGGTGGTTTGTGCGAGGTTTCCTCTTGATTTTCCACCGTATTTAAGTAAGGAACAGTTTGAAAGGGACAAACCGTCGTCATATAAGTGAATTTTTATATTTCGACGGATTGTCCACTTCACATTTGTACGACGTTAAACCTCATATTAAATGTCAATGCTGGATTATTAAGGGTCAACCTTCCCATGTTGGTGTGAAAATGTAAATGTTATAGTTATGACAAAACGGTTTCTTTTGCACATTTTCATACTACGGAACACATGTGTGTGAGTTATAGTGACATGTTAATTAGTTACTGAGATAAATTGATCGAATCCACCGATGCCCTGTAATGTCAATCTTGATACAGTTCGACCACACTACACGGATATTTCATAGGCTGCTTTGTGGGTAGATAATTTAAAAACTTATGCTTAAATTTCGAAAAATTATTTCTACGTTGCACATCTACATATCAAGAAAAACCTCGTGTATGGCCTTCACATACCTATAATTAATTGCAATCGAGATATGATTCGAAAAAAATGGAAACCAATATTATCAGTTAATTTGTGTATGTTTATTTGGTCATATTCTATTTAACTATGAGAAACACCATCTGCTCTATCCCACAGTTCTATTCCTAGCTCAATCTAATTAAAATCAGATCTCAAAAATGCTCTCCATGTTTTGTTTGTCGCTATATGGAGATCTAACGCAATCACCTATTTACAATGTCGATTGGTTTCTTGAATTGACCAATTACAGAGCTGTTTATCAAATTTGGTTTGTAAAAGCCAAAGATTTCTGAACGGTAAGCGCACAATTAACAAACATCATTCAAATACTAAACTTTGAGTGACCATAGTCCGTGTTATCTGTGTTTTTATTGGACAACTGAAACTGTGACGTTCTCGTAAACTTGACCTAATTGAACAGTATAAGTAGGGGGGTTGCTTTAGATCTCCATATAGCAACAAACAAAACACGGTCAGCGTTTTCGTGATCTGATTTTCATTAGATTGATTCCGTGCTACTTAACATTCATCTTCGCGAGCCAAGGTTTATACATGGGTGTATTAACCTTGGCACATAAGAAACCTGTATCGTGTTATCGGAGTCAACTAAGGTAAAATAATCTTGTCCCATCTCATGTCTGAACATTCCTCGGCCATTTTTGTAGTGTCTATAATCTCGGAGGTCGTGACAATGTATTGTTTAAATGTGATTTTTACCCGATATAGTAGCTTGTTTGATGTGTTTTTAGTTCAAATCTGCGGACTACTTTGGTTGATTTCCTCGCATGCGCAGAAAAACATGCGGCAGTTAACATGAAACAATTGCGTGTAACATTATTGCTCCCATTCACCTGCGAAATAACTGTACCGGTACGGAAAGTGTCGAAGGATGTTCCGACATGATCCCATCTGGGGTTTTCCCCCTAAATTCACCGGCCAATGAAATTAGCGATTCAATGATAGCAGGAGTGTACTAGACATAAGGCAAAAATACTGACGGAAGACAGCGGTCGAAATCAGCTTATAAGCATGACCAAGAGCAGGTTTTGTGTTCACAATTTAAATAATATCCAAATCCAGTCGTTTTACTATTTCTTGGAGTCTCATGTTGTAACCATCAAGTACCATTTATACTTTCAACGCAGACGGGCTGTACGCAAGGCATGTAAGACGGAGACGGTTTTATCAAATGTTGGGCGTCTGTAGAGGTTTGAAAAGAACTTTCAAAACAAATACACGTGACTGTTGTTTGATAGAGCGTCGCTGATATGCACGATTCCCACGATTTTGGGTGTATGCAGTCTATATATAGAGATACCATAGGATGATGCTCAGCATTCAATCATTGGCGGATGAAGCGTATATAAATATAATTATAGCTACCCCCCCCCCCCCCCTGGCAGATAAAGAGACCAACTTTTGAGTTAAATCGTTGATAACATATGTTGAATGTTTAATTTGTTTAACTTTGTAAAGCACTATTGGCATATATACGGAGATTTGGTGTATGTAGGGGTGGGTACATATGCAATACTCCCATTGAGTGGGTTGAATACCCCGAACATATCCTTTTTCAACAACACTTCCCCAACTTTCATAATTGACAATCTCCGTCGTTTTACTACAAGTTCCCACGCAACCAATCATTCGCTTCGTAGTAGCGTTGGGTTATAATACATTAATTTAAATCTGTCGGGCTGTAACATTGCTATGACGTGGGCGTGAACAGAAGCTTAACGATCTGTAGCAATGCAAATTAGCTGTTATTAAAGTACAAAAGCCAATACTCTTTTTACTTCACCAATCCAACTCGATCATTTAAAAACACACTATCTGAAAGATTAAAATGTAAGAGGTAGAGTGAGAGCAAAAAATGGCTTTGAAGAGGAATCTGAAGTAGTATCTTGGAGAAGATAATTGTTTTTGTTTTTTCTTTTTCAGAAAAGTGTTATTCTTTTTTCTTTTCGGAAGAAAAGTTCTAAATTGGGTATAGATTGGCATGGTAAGACATCGAGATAAATATTAACTTAAAATTGTATTAGTTACGTAGATATTGAACCACTAGTACAACTCAATACTTAACACTAGTAACGCTCACAGACACGCACCTTAATATTTGGGGGTCATCGTGCATTACAGCAAATGAATGCAAATATGGTGTCTTAAATACACCACTTCCTTAAAACCAATAACCCTAACCAATTTGTATGGTGTCAAACTGTTATGCTGCAACACTGCAGCAGATCACCCAAATAAACCACATTTGCCAATGTTGGCTTTATGGCATACATATAACCTTAGCATTGTCAGTGTTGATTGTTTGATTGGGGTTTAACATCGTACTCTAGGGTATTCACTTATATGACGACGGGTTGTCCACTTCACACAGTTCCTTGCATTACTACGGTGGAAAACCGGGAGGAAAGCTCGTTAAAACCATCCCCGCGATTGCCCGAGCCACATCGTGTGACTCACTCATATGCCTGATGGTCGACAGACGGATTCGATCCGGTCAACGGTATATTGATTGATTGATTGATTGGTGATCACGCCGTGCTTACGGGTATTTCACTTATATGACGGCGGTGTATTCCAACAATAATTGATACTAGCACAACCAAGATGTGAGCCGTTTCCATAATGATGGAAAGTTAATTTTCCTCCAATTCTAAGTAAAGACAGTATTGCTACTCTTCAAACACACTGCCTTTGGCCAAAGGGCAACGGTACATTAAAGGATTAGTAAGCGCACACGCTTACCACTTAGCCACAGCCGCCGACCAGTTATAAGGACGTCTTAAATAGAAACATTACAGGTTTATTATTGCTTTGACCCCAAATTCACTGTTTTTCTGGCCAAGGGAAATTTGTTTGGAAGCGGAGGAAGATTAACTCCCCATCAGTATCCACACACCTTACATTTTATGGTTGTGCTAGTGTCAATTATTGTTGTAGTGCCTTTAAGAACGGCGTGAAACACCAATTAATCAATCAATCAATCACTGGTTTCTGCTCTGAAATTCAAAGGCTGAGTAGTAAACAGTTCAAATCGTATTTGATACATTTTTATATAATGCACAGTCCAGGAATTTGATAGCATGGCTGGGGTTTTCACTCAATCGCAATTTTACTTATTTCGAGAGCAAAGTAATCCATCCTCTTGCTTTGTCGAAGCTCACGGGAAGTTTTCGCGAGGTGCGGCTGTACGTCATAGACATTCCATTAGAAACAGTTTGACAGTCGCTTGATTTTGACCTCTGTGTTTACCGATCACAGTATCATGGCGGAAGCGATACAATAGTCTAAAATACATTGTATGAACCAAAGACTGCGTCATTTCAACAAAATAAGGACTGACTGATGAGCACAAACTTCTTCGGTTAGTTGTAGTGTTACGACCAGACTGGTGTACTTTTGTCTTACGTAAGATTACGCCCTGTTGGGGAGCGAGTGGGCCATTTAATACCAGCAGGCCCTGCAGAATACTCCTCCGGCTTACTCGGTTGATCTCAAGAGGCGAGAAAGAGGCAGCCTATTGGCCGTGGGTTGCATCCCGTGTCAGAGGAGAATGAGATCTTGGTGAATGAGGGGAAATTTGGCTGACAAAAGGGTAACGCTAACACGTCACTTTGGCTCAATATTCTCCTAGACGTGTTGTCAGATTGGCACGATCTGATCAATCGGCTGGTCACGTCGAGCCCTGCAATGATTTTTTTTATGAATTCCATCGTAATTAATACAATACAAATTGAACAAAAGTAAAATTATATAAATAGGTTATTCCACCCTGCCTTAATTTTAAGATCATTGCAGAAGGCGGTGGCTCATGGTTCAATTAAGTAGAAAACAACAAAATATATTTTTGGTTCTGCTGGAGAACAATTCCACCCTCAGCTGAACAGAATTATTATTTCGTGGAACCCTCGTTACCTGCCACTGCTGGTCACCGCAGGAGGGTCTCGTCCTTGTTTGACACTCCGTGGAGGGTGGGGGACATGGGTGGTGAAATATGTAACTTCTTATGATGGCATCACCTCCCAACCCTATTAATTATGGAAAAAAGAGAAGGTAAATTATATGAATCTAAATGCAAAAACTAAAGAACACTGGCCTAGATTTATAGTAATGAGCAGCCAGAACGAAAATTAGCCTGTAACAAAAATATCGCCTAAACATCGCGTTAAATAAAACACTAATAGCTACTGCAGGAACTTTAAAAAATGTAACAAAAATGCAAAAGTGTGGAGGAATGTACCAGACAGCAACAGGCAGTTAAGTTATTAAAACTTAAAACATTTTGGAGTTACCTGTAGCCGTTACACCTCATAGATCTCTTAACAGAAGTAAGGAAATCGTTAAGAGACATGTCGGCTGGTCATTTTAAAGTTAAAGTGGGCACTCTCTCTGACTCTCATGAGCAGGAGATGGGAATCCCACAGGGCAGTATACTTTCACCAACACTATTTAGTATATAGCTGGAGTTCTCAGCCAGGGTGTTGAGGGCTCTCTGTCTGTACATGACCTACTAATCTGCTAATGAGCTAAACATATGAATAATATAGATTGACAACTTCAGCTGAGTCTACATAAAATTGAGAAATGGGTTAAAATTTCCCAGTGCCAAGACCGTCGGGATGCATTTCTGCAACAAAACGAAATTGCATCCAGATGCAGAGCTAACAATTTATGGAAAACCCATGAAGATAGTTAAGGAGACCAAGTTTTTGGGGCTGATATTTGACAGTAAGCGGCCATTTATCTCCCACATTTACGCTCTTAAAGTTAAATATACAAAGGCTCTCGACATTATTAGGGTCGTGTCAAGCTCCGAATGGGGTGCCGACCGATCCGTATTATTACATTTATATAAATCACTGGTTCGCTCCAAACTGGACTATGGGTCCATAGTCTACGGCTCAGCCCGCGACAGCTACATTAAAAGCTGGACCAGGTCCACCATCTGGGTATCCGGCTGAGTCTTGGGGCGTTCCGTGCATCACCATTTAAGAGTATATGTCGAAGCAAACGAGCCATCCTTATACCATCGTAGGATAAAACTTGGTCTCCAATACGCTACAAAACTAAAAACTTACCCTGATAACCCTGCTTACAACTGTGTTTTTGATCCAGCATTTGCAGATTGGTTTGATCGCAGGCTTATGAAAATTGCTTCATGTGGGCTCCGCATGAGACCACATTTAGCAAATGCTGAAATTGTTTTAGAAGACATTGCGCCTGTGTCATGTCCGTTTCTTTATCAGCATAGATTTGTGACTTAAAGGATGGTTACCACTCCTTTATCTACACTGATGGATCGAAGATTGGAGATGGGTGGCAGCATGTTGCTTCCCTACGTATCCTTTCAGCTTCATCCATCTTCTCTGCTGAAGCCAAGGCTATTTCATTGGCTCTAGACCTAGTCTGCAAACACCAACTACAGAAAACCGTAATCTGCAATGATTCGCTCTCTTATCTTTTAGCTATCGATAGTTTCAGGGTCAAGCAGCCAACAATCCTGCAGATTCTCGATCAATATAAAGGTCTAGAAGCCAGTGGAGCAGAAGCCCTCTTTTGCTGGATACCCAGTCATCTGAGATATGACTGGGTATCCCTGGAACACAGTTGTAGACAGGGAAGCAAAAAAGTCGTCAACAAGCCCATTTCTCAATCTCAAATATATTATAAAGATATCAAGCGCAAAATCTCTACGTAGATTTTTAATCTTTGCCAGGATGTATAAGACGGACAAGTCCTGAATATACTTCACGACGTACATCCTGCTATTTGTCAAAACTTGTATTCCCATGGAATGTGTCGAAAGGACCAGGTGGTTCTAATCCGATGTCGTATCGGCCTCGCACAAAAATTCCTTTTTGATGAGTCTAAGTGTAACATTTGTGACTTCTTGTACGACATCAAACACATATTGGTTGACTGTGTGGACTTTTCTGTTAGGAAACAGTTCTACGGTCTCCTCTATCGCCATCATTGTTTGACAACTGGCGATTTTGTCATAAGTTTTGTAAACAGATCGGTGTGTATCACAAAATCTATTTTTTATGAATAATTGTAAATTATTAAGATTGACAGAAGTTTAAACACAATATTTAATATTCTTTGATCCAAATTTGAATAATATAATATAATGACATATTTTAAAAAATTTAAATTTTAAAACTTCTTTTTTTTTTTTATTCAGTTTATTTTTATTTCTCTTTTTGATGTTTACGGCCTAGGGTGTTGCTGACTACAGTTGTTTCTTGATATTTAAAATTGATGTTAATAAATTGGTAATATGTTCACGCCACAGCGTAGCTGAAATACCGCTGAATGTGGCGTAAAAAAATAATCAATCAATCGTAAGATTACAAACCTGAGAATAACAATCTTAAATCACACTAGTGTGCACACAGAGGTCGAACAAATGGTTGATAGTACACGAAGACTGTCCGATTCATTGTTAGAAACAGAAAAGTCTGACAATGTTTTTCGTGTAAGATTTTACTTCTGCAAAGCTTTAGGGCATTGTGAAAAAGACTAGAAAAAAACGTACACAGCTACAGCAAACCGAAACGGCATGAACATTAGCGGACTACTGGTCAAACATGATTAAAGTTACAACTGTCAAGTTTGGTGACATTTGTCCAAAAGTAATTCAAAGAATACTACTCTACATGCTGGTAACTGTCCAATGGCTGGCGTAAAAATCGACCACAAAATATGCCAATAGTGCTTGATTCAGGGGCGTCTCTCTTGCATAAGTCACGTTTTACTCCAACAAGCATTTCCGAATGTAATTATATTGAATGCAGGTCGCTCTGGTTTAACAGCACTCGGGAGTAATCAAGTGATAATCTGCGTGGATGATGAGCTTTGCCTTTGTAATATCATGTGTTAGAGTTAAGCCAAAAAAGTGCTTTTCCTGGTAGGGATTTGATCTCCAGTGGATTTGTTGTGCTTACTTCGCCAAACATCTAATCCTCTATTGTGTTAGTTAAAGGGACAAATAATGCAATGCGATTTTTTTTAAATATTAGACCATTACATTAACAACTCCATCATGTAACTTTTCTACTGATGACATTAAATAAAGCATTAATGCAACTTAGGAATTCGAAACTCTTTACAGTTTCGGATATGAATTGTGCATACAATCAAATAGGACTCTACGAAGCAACTCGCCTATTAACTTGCAACTATTAACTATTAAGGACTATTAACTGCATTCGAAACCAGTTGGCAATTTTCGCGCATGTGTTTTGGTTTGAAAGTGTGAGGACTGGTACATCACACGATTCATTCCAACTTTTTCTGATCTGGTGTTACATTTTAGTAAAATGGTTTGATCACAGAAATATTTGTCGAATTATGCCCGGACAAATGCTTTCGAAAAGATAAAGAATATTGTTTTCAAGATAGGTTGTTGGGGCATCTTGCTTTTTTAGAGACGTTTGAACAGTTTATCGTTAAAACAGATGCCTGTCATCCAGGCCTCGCCGCTGTTGTCCCGTTAAAAGCTGATCAAAGATTTTAACATCCTATTTGATTTCATCAAAGAAACTGTCGAAAACAGAGAGATACTATTCTGTTCCGGATCGTGAACATCCAAAAAACTTAAGCGTATATGTTTGGATGACAGTACGTTCTTCGTACTGATCACAATCCGTTGACATTTTGTGTCTACTACAGGGAAACGAAATTCGAATCCGCCGACCTGAGCCTTCTTGAGATCGATTTGTCGCATCATCCGAACACAATATATCTCTATATATAGACTGCCATGGGGATATCATGCGACATTTCATGGCTTTTTGATGTTCTCGCCTAGCCTCAAATGCTGGATTTCTATTGGTAGCCTACACCCAAAATCGTGGGAACCCCAGCCTATTAGCGATGATCTATCGCACAACGGTCACGTTTATTTGTTTTGATAGTTCTTTCCAAATATCTTCAGACTCCAACATTTGATTAACACAGTCGCTGTGTTACCTCTATGCCTTGCGTAGGCCTACCGCCCGTCTGCGTTGAAAAGCTAAATGGTGCTTGAGACTGCCAAGAAATATAACGACCGGATTTGAATATTATTTAAACTTTGAACAGAAAACCTGCTCTTGGTCATGTTAATAAGTCGATTTCGAGCATTACTTTCAGTCATTATATTCCCTCGGTCGTAAACTCCTAATGTCGTTGAATCGGCTTATTTCATTGGCCTGTGGATTTAGGGGAACACAATTTATTTTCCTTATTCGCCTATTATACTCAATGTTTTTTAAGTAGTCTAATAAATGATTTAGGCATATTCTTTAACTCTCGAATTACATCAATTATCTAGCAGATCAACGGATTGTAGTCTGGATGCTGACAGTTGCTTGGAATCTCAGGATTTCAACAAAAACCTGGCGTGAGCGTTACGTGCAGGTCGATTGCGACCATATGTGTCCAGCTTCTTGGATCGCAGTCGACTGGCGCCGGACTTTAGAAACAACATTTTATGGTAAATAAAATGTATGGTGACTTCTAAAAGTGAAAAAAAAAACCTTATTAAACGGCCATAATCGTCAGTAAATATTTAGTGATTGTTGATTCTACTTAATTGCTTCCATAGATGTTCTATCTCAAAAGTGATAGTTATTGAACATTAAACACATTGATTGACTGTGTGGACTTTGCCACTGCTAGGCAACAGTTCTACACAGTCACCTCTATGAAGGACGTGTTTGACAACATTGCTGGAGATGCTGTCATCAAGTTTCTTAACGGATCGATGTATAACATAACATCCAATGAATCGTTGTAACTTATTAAAATTGACAGAATTTTAAACACATTATTTCAAATTTTTAAATCCAAATTTAAACTATGTCATATACTGACATATGTAAAAGTTTTATCACTTAGGTATGTCTTATTCAGTTCATTTCATTTCCCTTTTTGATGTTCACGGTGAAGGGTGCCTCTGGTTGGATTTGTCTTTAAACATGGATATAAAAAACAATATAAAATTTTTTAAACATGTTCACTCCACAGCGTAGCTGAAACACCGCTGAATGTGGCGCAAAACACTAATCAATCAAGCAATCAATCCATTGATGTTCTATCTGACTAGAGATTTACTCGCCGAGCTTGAATCAAAACTGACATAGCCAAATATAGTTGATACTATTCAGTGACTCCCCGGCTAAAGAACAAAATCGACATCAGTTAGGGGACTGAATATGAAGGTTGGGGCTGTGAGATCAAAGGATGTGAGGAAACGATGAATAGGGAAAAAGAGCAAAGCGACTAGAGAAAAGTTACATAAGCATAGTCTATCTTCACATATCCCGCTAATTCGTGAACAATTTTCACAACAAGCATTCTTTTGATCGCGAAGATCAAAAAGAAGAGTTAATTAAACATCAGAAACGGCCGTGGGATAACAGTCTGAACAAATTATGCCCGATATATTGTGGTGTTGTTCGGCGTTCGTCTGTATGTGAGCGTCTAGGGGGTAACTCAAGATGAAAGAATCGTCGAGTGAAAGTGCAACTGGTTGATTAGGCATATACCTGCGTAGATTGTTTAAACGTGTGCGTGGTAGGTCAGCTTACCATGTTGATGGTAAAAGAACGAAGGTTCTTCTGGACGTACACCGTCCCGCAAATCCTTTTACAGATAATACAATCAATGCACATTGGAACTGAGCTATGTTGAACAATCATAATCTTGCAAAACCAAGGACTATATAAATTATAGTGAGATTTATGTTTACATAGCTATTCAGTTATTTGCATTATTAGTGTTGAGATATCAAAATGTGTGCCACATGGTGAATACAAGATTGTTAAATGATCCTGAAATGCTAACGTTTAAGATATGTACCTATTTTCCGATAACTACATATATATTGAATAAATGAAGAAAAACTTGCTTGCCTCCACCGGGATTCGAATAAATATATATAATTTGTTAAGAAGGGTCTAAATAATATTTTGACATATAACCTTTCTGGTGTCACACATTAGGGTGGTGTAAATATGTAAAAATAAAAATAAGAAAACTGTTCGAAAGTTTTGTCTGTTAGATCCAGTAGGGACTTCAGCGGTGGATTAAGTCTGGCGCGTGAATTCCACCAATGCTGATAGATAGCGTCGTACCGAATTATGTTCACTTACTACAAATTCTCTACTGCTTAGTCTGTATTTCTAAAATGATGTGGAAAAAAGATACAAGGCTGTTCTATTAATATATTTCTGATTCTACATATTAACATATATGTACAACATAAGATAACTGTAGAACAGCTCTCACACAAGCAATGTCTGTTGGAGCAGCGATTCGGGTGCCGGTTGATCCGGTTTGCTATATTTATACGCTACTTAAATGATAGACCATTTTAGCCTGGTCACCGGTAATCAAAATCATACACAGTCATATTGTAGCTCACAAAATTCACTAGAGTATTGCAGTTTACTTGAGATAAATATATATCGTTCTAAACCGAACTGTGGCTGTTAAGTGTATCTCCCGGCATGCTCTTCGTGTGACTTGTGGACAATTCAAATCATAAATTTAATATATATGCAAACGAACTATCGTTATGCCATCGAATGATAAAACTTGATCGTCGATGCGATTCTAAAACTTACTGTTACATTTGTATTTGTGATACTTTATTTGCGGATTAGCATGTTAGCAGCCAAACCATTTTTTTCTTCTTCTTGCCCTGCACAGGAAACCACATCTAAGCAGGTGCTGGAATCCGCTTTGCAGACATCGCACCTGTGTCATTTCCGTTCTCTTCGCGTTGGCTGTATCCAACTGACACAGCTGTTGCAAAGTTGCAATAACACCGGAAAGATGTCAAGGTTTAAGTGAGCTAAGGGATGGTTATGAAAACCACTCCTGTATTCAACCCGATGGAGAAATTGATTGATTATTGTTTTACACCACATTCAGCGGTATTTCAGCTGTGTCAAGAACACACTGTCACAATTTTAGGTTTTTGTTATTGTTTTGTTTTCCAATTTATTTATTTTAACTCCCAACTAATAGCACTCAGCATCACAAAGGAAACAAACCAAACCGAAAACGACCCATAAAATCATGTAAAGCTGTTCTAGATAGATCTACAGACTACTAACATCAACGCATAGCCTTTGACTTTTTACAGTTCCACAAGTGTTCATTTCCTGACGAATTTAGTAGTCTAGGTTAGAGAACATTTAATGCCCAGTTCATCTTTCTAATCAGTAAATGGGGGACAGTAATTCAAGACAGTCTCTAATAGTATTGGTAGACAAGAGCTAGTGGCAAACCAAGATCATGTGTTCAGACTCGCCTGAATTGAAATCCACTAAAGATGATCAGCTATCAGTACCAGTACACATTCGCCGAGCCTATTTACTGATGGAAATGGTCTTGTAATTATCCGGGCTAGTTAGGAACGTTTGGAGTTTCGATCAACTCTTACAGATTTACTGCATACAATTATCGGATCTAGTATAATTGCAAAGATAGGTTTTCAGAAGAAAAAGAATAGAAATATGTTACTCAATCACACCCGATACCTTTTTCAACTTCTTAGAATTTAATTTAATTCCGGAGGCTCGAAATATATGAAAATCACTACAAATTTGATCACTCCGGTTCACTCATTAGAGATCCTCTATGTATGCCCCATTATTTCACTCCTGATAGTATAGCGTATCAGCCACGTGTTAAGGAAGCCTCGACCGGCAGCAAACAACACAAGATATCATAGACTGATCCTTCATGAAAGCCGAGTACTGCATAACTAATTGGCACTAGCTTGGCCATGAAATATCTTTGTTGTAGTTTATAAGGCAGGTATCAAGGTTACAATGATTAGCCCTCGGTTATCAAAGGGATCGAGGGATACAGTACCTTCAATCCTGTCTTAAGACAAATCATTCTAGGCACCTCCCAGCCTCAATATTCTATCGATAGGTGCCTAGTAAAATAAGGCTTCGGTAACGGTCATTTCCAATACTTTTTCGTCGATATTTAACGTGTTAGACATCAGCCTGTCCTCCCTATCCAGGACAAATGTCTTTCATTTCGAACATTTCGACCAACCGGAAACCTTATTCGTGTTCCCATTATGTGCAATACTTTTTTGTCGGTTTCGGCAACATATCAGACTATGAGCCTTTCGCAGAAGTCTATGGTACGACGTTTAACCAATCAAACAAACAGAAGTGTATGCGAGAGTCACATATTAATAAAAGACAAATATTGCACAGGAGTGTGTGTATTCCCGGTTATAATGCGCATGTGAAAACAGCACAGATGGCTAAAAAATCAAATGTGTTGAATTGAACTAAGAGAGCAAATTACGTATAACGAAACACCAACGAAAAAGTATCCGAAATGATGGTTACCAAAACCTTATTCTACTATGGATATATGTATAAGATTTTGAAGATGGGAGTTGCCTAAAATGATTTATTTTACGAAGGGGGATTCAAGGCACTTCGTTCCGTGGAAAATTGAGGGCTGATCATTATAACGTAGATACCGGACATATAAACGGCAACAAGAAAATGGAGAAGGCAAGACGTTATTTAGAACTAGCTACGCTCCAAACAACCAGGTTGTACAGGCTTTGAAATTTGTTCACGGTTGTTTTGAGGGAAATCAAACTTCTTTGTTGCTTTCAGTTGCAGTAAGTTTTGCTTAAATTATTTATCTTTCGATTTTCACGAAATGCTTTCCCTTTTCCACGAATACATAGATAATTTTATACTTGAATTGTCGGAGGATAACTATTGGCTTTTCTCTACTTCACTACGGCTAGACCTCGGAATATGACTCAATTTAGAAAAAATAGAAATAATACGATTTGATAATTAACGTCACTACAAAAAGTTATTTTTGATTAAATGGCAAATGAATATGACGCATTGTCCGTAAACCGTGTTGGCAAATACTTCCAGGCATAAATATTGTAGTTTTCAATATACTTCAACCGGCAAACCGATTGATCCGTGGAACAGTAGAAAGACAGTTGGTCAATTCCCATTTATTTATGTGCACATCTTCATCATATAACATTGAGCTGGCGAGATTTGTTGTCGGGATCTCACAGAGTAAAGATCTTAAAATTATGACGCGCACTATCGGGCAGAAACAACCGATGGAGAGTGATGGGATTCAGACGCTATTCATTGTCTTTGCATTTCTAATTATTTGTGATATATGGTACACTTAATTTAAGTCTACAGAAAGACAGAGTAGAGCATGCGTGTAATCAGTAATTAATTAGTAACTCTAAAGTGTGTGCTATAATCGGGGTTTTCGTGTATAAGACGTGTCAATCGAACTATACGTCAAGACCTGCTTTATATATCACAAAGATCGATAGAATATTTATTTTAACATACGTAGAATTCTTGTTCACGCATTGAATTTATTTATTTTATACGTATATACCTCTCTTCAGTTATTAAAAAAAATTATAGATATATAGTTTGAATAAATGAAGAGAGAAATATATATATACCCAACACTAAGAACCACCCTAATCTCACTATGTCTGAAAGACAGTCTATTTGTAAGCTGCGCCAAAATCTTGATATCGTTATTAAACCAGCAGATAAAGGGTCAGCTACAGTCATTATGGATAGGCAGGATTACATAAATGAGACAGAACGTCAGCTAGGTAATCCTGACCATTATAAAAAGCTAGATAACCCTATTTGGCCAGAAAACCGTAGGAACTTCAATGAAATAATTCTA
>JAQQZZ010118234.1:0-14783 GCA_030265115.1 Mopalia vespertina | reverse complement strand
AGCCCAGAGTGAAGAAATCGCCTTAAATACCAATACCAAAAACATCACAAACAGATCAGCTACCTGTTGCCCCTTAGCTCTGAATTTCTGAAAACACTAGGACAACAGGAAACTCCCTGACAACCACCTGCCAAACTAACATTTAATAAAAGTAGATTTACTGGACATAAGTTACCTGTACATCAGAGTGTAAGCCCAATCAAAAAGACATTATAACTGTATCACAAGGTTAACAGTAGGACAACTTGCCCATGCAATGCGATTTGTCACTTGTCTTTTATCACAAAAACATTGTTATAAAAGGGTTTATATTGCAAATAATAATATTCCATTCACTAGTAAAACAAAATCAAGAAGGTTTAAATAACTCTCATTACTCAGCCTGCCATATTATTGCTCATGTCAACAATGTTGACCCTACATTCGCAGAGGGTATCAAAAGGACATAAATACATATTTATATATTCACAAAAATGACAATGGTGTATCCAACCTTAATTGCCACGCTAACAAAGCCATAAAATGTTAAGTATTTTGCTCTGTTGGTAAATTAATGTTCCTCCAGTGCTTAGTAAAGCAGGATGTCTATACTTGAAACATACCACCCTCAGTTTAATCAGAATGATAGGCACCGCTGATTTTGATCAAAGCTATACACCGGTGCAGTGGCTACTGTATACGTCATCAGGTAACACACTTAACGTAAAGCCAGAAATAGTAGAAATTCACCGAGAAAAGATTAATATTTCTTTATTATCATTCTCACTTAGTGAAGGAGTAATTCATAAAAAAAATCTTCAAAGCAGATTTATTTAAACCAGAGTTTATATGGCAGACATTACATCATGGTAAAAAAAAAAAAAAAAAGACTTATTTCCCAAGGGAGATAATTAGGTGTATTTAGTCTCACACACATTCAAATATTATGGTCATCAGATGCTTTTGTATTTAACCGCACTGCATAAAGTTTTGGGGAGATTTCTAACTTGTCCAGAGGTTTTGAAACTATTCTAAGTTTAAAGATTGATTTCACCAAGGTGTGCTTTTTTGTTGTTGCACATCAAAGAGTTGTGTTTTCTCCTCTTAAGATTATTTACTCAGATGAAGGCCTACCAGCCATGTGGGGCAAGTTTGTTTGTTTGATTGGGGTTTAGTGTCGTACTCAAGGGTATTCCACTTATATGATCACGAAGTGTGCGCCTCACACTGTTCCTTGCCACATTGTGTGACTCAAAATACCCCTGATGGTTGACAGAACTTGTGGATGGTATATGCAAGTAGGATGAGTATGCAGGCACGCTATTAACTTCTAAACATTGGCTGCGGGCCTCCATATGGGGCAGGGTTTAGTCAGGGTTTACTCTATATCTTACATGTACTGTAACAGCAGGTACTCTAATTAATTACCTGTACTATTGAGTCTTTGTTAATATCTATCTATCTATCAGATTATTACCAGACAAGAATGTCTACTAGTAAAACTTCATTTAATAATAAAATAACATTCAACAGGCTAAAGGTTAATTTAATAAATTTTATCATGAAAAACAACAGGGCTCACCTGATTGGTTTGCAGGTAATTACAGATTTAATCACTAATCCATGATTACTCTCTCTCATCATGGTGTCATGCATGTAGATGGTATAATTTAGTGACAGATAGTCACTCTCCAACAACATTTAATAATTGTTAACATTTTTCAGTAGGACAGGTAACCCCAATTAAAAGTTATTACCTATACTGTTTAAAAACAACGCATCAGAAAATGTGGCATGTTATTTAGATTATGAGCTCAAATCGAAGAGTTTTCACAGTAACTAACTCAATGTCTTTAATATGAATTTGCCAGTTCAACAGTTTTTTTTTGCAAACAAAGTATTGTCACAGGGGTTACCCTTTTTTTTTGACTTTTACATGATCACTCTACTACAGACAAAATTTGTATTAATATTTCAATATCATAGGAGAGTGACTAGCTGCCAATTGGTCTAAGCCAGAGTTGGATTTAATTAGATTAGCCTTTTGAATAACAGTTTAATACTGGTCCTAACTACCAAGCAATGGAAGTCAATTTTTAACATGATAGCCGGTCTTCTTCAGTTTATTTTTTTTTTTACCTTTGTTAAAATAGCTATTCAAGTGCATGCAGTTAGATTATTTTCAGTGACATAATGTTTTTAACTAAAATATTCACTTTTACCATCAGAATATTATCTAAGACATGATTATCAATCAAATCATACTGATATAATGAAGACTGTGACAGTGACTAAATCTGCCCTATATAAACTACACATGTGGTTGGGAATAAATATCAGCAAACCACACCACATGCACGTGTACATGTATCTATAGGCCTATCTATCTCAATATAGATGAAGATTTCTACATATACACCAAAATACCTTTACCAAAATTTTGTTCAATTCAACTAAGCAAGCAAAGGTGGACTAGTATAAAAAGGATAATCAAATCATATTAGGTACAGTTTACATGAAAAATATAATTTATGTTCACTTGAAAATTTGATGTTATTAAATTTTTTATACCGGTATATAATATGAAGACCGTTCTGACAACACAATTACAGTATCATTTGCCTATGTGCAACGCCATGGTTTAAATGTACTTGATGACACTGATTGCCAAGCAACAGGTTTTGACTGCAATGAAGCTTCATGGCATAAAACATTTTTCAGGCATTTTAAACTAGATCATTTATTTTCACCTGTATTCCCAGATCATGAATACCGACGTCAGGTAGACAGTATTAAGGTGTAAAGATTGCCGTATACATAATGTGTCTACGAAACTGCTGTAGAATCAGACACCTGCAAGTATTTCCGTAGACTGCAGATGTCATCTAAAAGTGGCAGCCATATTTCAAGGTGCACTCAAATAAGTGCATTACACACACAATCAGTGATGTCGTTCTCCGAGCATTACCTGTAAGTCTATTGAATTCGTTCCAATTTGGTTAACATTTGGTAATGATCCGCCCCGGTAAGCTCCCAGATTTTGTGACAACTGTAAATGGTGTTTCTGATAGGCCACCTAAAATAGACAGAAAGAATGACATGACTCGGGTCTTGAGGTATTCTCCGATATTTCACAAATTTGACGACACGCGCTGTCAGAGCATTACTCCGTTAACACAAGCGACATACACCTGAGGAAATTGTCGAATCGCTCCATAGTTTCGACACAATAACCTACCCTAGAAACTCCTGAAACTTCTCTCATTATAGCCTCAAAAGCGGCCGTTTCTTCAGCCTGTTTTTGCGTATGTAACGCAATTTTTTCGCTGAACTTCCGCGGATTCGCCATGATGGCTGCAAACGACAAACCTTGTTATGATTCGTACAATGCAGGGGGTCTTAGTCCAACCAATCCCTGGCCGCCATGATAGTCAGATGATGAACCGCCAGATGGCAGCACCCAACTGTACTATACAATGTAAACACTTTATCACTTGAGGCCACTTTGAGGTCACAAACCAGTAAAAGAGATAAAATCGGATCGCTATTCATTAACACTGATGGTTCCTTATTGAGAGAATACCAGCCATGCGGAAGGAAGATGTCACCTCTGAGAAATCAGTCTTGAAAATGTCCTGTAAATAATTCTTGTTTAGCCAAAATGTCAAATTTACCTTCACCGTGCAAAGGTGTTAAAAACTTATTCACAAATGATAATGCAATTGTTGAAAAATAAATCCTTAAATATAACAACCAATATTAAGGACAAATTTTAAAAAATAATTTATATATACTAGTGTTGGTATATATTAAATAGAAACACATGCACCAGTTGCATCTGATCACATAGGCTACTGCGCGTTTGCCATAGGCCTACATCAGCCCAAACTGAACAAATGCCCAAATCCCAATATGTGCTGAAATTTGTGTAGGTTGATTAGTTCATTGATTGATTTATAGATTAATTAAGTGTTACCGTATATATTGTAGATTAAAATATTAGCCTAGTGTTTATCACCCTGTGTTCCATCTCATGTAGGCCTATATATTCTCTACAAGACCGGATAAAGGAAAAAAAATATTTTATTTCGTCGTTACAGAAACAAAAAAAGGGCATTTTAATAATGTTGGTTATAATAGTTTCTGGTGTACAATTTTGTTTATAGGCCTATAACTCAGTAACGGAGTGTCCAAGTTAAGCTATTCTCATTTGTATTCTCGCGAGAATTTCTACAGTGGACGATCTAGGCGATGTTCCGAGGTCCGAGATTGGATTTATATCGAACCCGAACGCCTGTGGGACCTACCATGCAGAGTCCTTGCACTCACCACAATAAATCTCCACGGTATAGGCCTATATTTAACCGAAAATGTGCTTTTCTTTTAGGCCTAAATCGGCCTATATTTCAGCAGCAAGATAGGCCTATGCCTAATTTGTTTCATGTCAGATGGTCTAAGTCCCCTGTCGATCGTTATTGGCATTGATTATGCATGGTAGACTTACTAGACATCACAAATGTAACAACCACGACTTTGTGGGACATTTGATGGTATAGGCCTACATTGATTTGTTAAAATCCCATCTATTTTAGAGATGTGACATATTTTAGGGCAGAGGTCGTAGGCTCCTATATATTTAGAAAAATCGATGGCTCTAGATATGAAACCATTAGGACAAAAACGGTTCTTTGGTATTTGAAAAACATGAAATATACTAGCTACAGTTGGTGTAAATGGGTTCCATCCATGCAGAGCCATAAGCTGAATAACCATTAATTTTTCTATTGTATTTTTATTTCGTTTTGTACGGTACCCGTGTCGTTTTTACAATTTAGGCTTATATAGGCCTAGGCCCATGTTGAGTGTTGGCCTAGTTGTAACCCAAAGGTCCCGGGTTCGAATTCCGGTGAAGGCAAGCAAACTTTTCTCTCTTCATTTCTTCAAAGTATATGATAATCCACAATGGATGCCACCATCCGAACCGAACCAGAAACTTTATAAAACATATTAAAAAAACAGTTTTTACAATATCACAATATCAAGGGATACTGACATCATATAAAGTAGTTGGTGTAGAGAAATAAAACGGTGCTTGCCTTCACGGGGATTCGGCGGGTGGTTGGAGGGAGCTTCATGTTGCCCTGGTGCTCTCAGAGTTAAAGGGGAACAGGAAGCCGATCTGTTTGTGTAACGTCCTGTTATTGTTCTGTATTTATCACGTCTTGTCTTTGTTTGCTGCCAGTGGTGTCGAGGGTGGTTCCCTTCACCAATTGGTCTGGCACGTATACGTCATATAAGTGAAATACCCTGGACTACGGCGTTAAACCCCAATTAAACAAACAAACATCACCGGGATTCAAACTCGGGTCTCTAACAGGGCCAGCGCTCTAACCGCTCAGAACGACCGTTTACAGGTGGGATTTATGTTGCTCTGCATTTAACAAAAAAGGCCCACGACTGTGACTCAGTGGTTTGCTTGTCGGACTATTGAACCTCCATCGATGTATGTCTATATACCCAATTAAAGGTATACGAGTTCAACAGTGAAGATATATATGTGAGAGCCACACATGCGAAGGTGACTCCGGCAGTGTTTCCTCTCGGTTTTCTGATGTAGGCCTATTCATAATGTGCATAATATGAAGTTGACGATCTGTCTTTAAACAAGTGAAATACCCTCAGTACGACGTTCCCCCTCCCACAATCGATGTATGAGGGGAACTTATATACATGTGAAAATATATATTGCAACGGCAATCTTGATTGGCATATTAAAACGCAATCTAAAAACATGGAAGTATTACGTTGCCGCGATTACGGTATAGACCTATGGGACGTTGTGACATTGGGTGGTTGGGTGGCTGGATGGCTTACACTGCATGACTAGCTTGATTGCCCACCTTTAAAACCATGTAATATATCTGAAATGCTTATGAAGCCACTTTATCACAGAGCTAATTCAGAATTTTCCACATTTCATACGTGAGCCATAGGATAACAAGAACTTCCACCAGGTATATTTACCGAATGTTATAAGACAAGAAACCGGCAAGTTTGATTAAAATAATGAGTGGCTGATACAGGATTTTGTAAAAGTGGGGCTCGACTATCCCATTTTAACTTGGTCAGGGGCCGCTTAGGCACCAGAAGCCCCGAAAATGAGGAAGCCAGTAGAAGCAATCTCGGCTAATTTTGGCAATGGAATTTTTTTCCGTCATTCTGATTAATCGATTATGATTGATCTTAACTTGTACAGTCTTTAAAAGAAAAAGAAGACAAGAGCTACAAGTCTGAGGGTCACATCAATCACTATGATGGGGCAAGGGTGTGCAGGGATTCTACACCTGTACGTGCTAGCATTGATTTAAATAATTACGACTAAAGAATTATAATTATAATTATCATATCGGTGCAATTTTGGAGGTTTTGAAGTATTTCAAAACATTGATATGACTTTTCAAAGAACAATACTATTGAAGAGAGCATTGCTACGGAATCTTGGACAAAAGAGCGCAGTACTGACTTATATTTTGGCAAAACTGTAAAGTCTAAAAGCTAAAACTATATTTTTGTGGTAGCCATTTAAAATTTGAAACACCAAAATCTATGAAAAGGGCGAGGGCCCAGGGGCCCCCTAGGCCCCGAAACCTCCGAAAATGAGGAAGCCCGTAGAGGCAATCTCAGCTAATTTTGGCAATGAAATTTGTTTGCGTCATTTTAGTTAATCCATTATGATCGATCTTAATTGGTACAATTTTTAAAGAGAAAAAGAAGACAAGATCCACAAGTCTATAACCTGGGATTAGAATATACATTATATATATATATTGTAATCCCAGGTCTAACACAATTTAAGTATTTTGTAGTCAAAAAGTCTTAGGGTCACATTGCATTGCTACGGAATCTCGGACCAACGAGCGCAGTACTGACTTATATTTAAGAAAAACTGTAAAGTGTAAAAGCTAAAACTATATTTATGTGGTAGGCCCCGGAAGCTCTGAGAATGAGGAAAGGCAGATCGGCAATCTAATCTGATTTTGAAATTATATTCTGATTTCCTTCACCCATTGGACTAGTACGTCGTCATGGGTGAAATAATCCCAATTGAATCAAAGAAACAAAAACATATTTTCAATGGGATTAAAGCGTTGTTATATGCTAATACCTAATGTCGGAAGAAATTATCATCAATATGTACGGGCAATATAGTATAGGTCCTTATATTGTTCATGTCGCCAAAGTTCGCTGACTTGCTGAATTGATGAAGCCTAGCCATGGAGGTACAGCTTTACTACCATGATTTGAAATACTTTACCAATATCAAATGTTTTGCATTGTCGCCATTTAAACGAACCAGTGCATTTATCAGCCACTAATAAATGTAATGAGTATTTAATATTATAACAGGAATATAACGAATCTTTTGACAGTTTGTTTGTGTCATTGAGGTGGGGGTGATATGGGAAAGTTCTAAATTTCATGATTCCACAGGCTATACCCTCAGTGGCAATTTTGTTGTCTGGTCTTTCATACACACCAAACAAATAATTCATGCCGGATACTTTATAAGTCTATAATTCGAAGTTGTCGAATGTTAGGTTAAGATATACAGTTTGTGAAATGCTTCCGTTAACAAACATATATCAGAAGTAGTTTTAATTAAAAAACACTACCACTTTAATTTCCTGCATCAATTGTTTAAAGTGGAATACAATGCAATGCAAAAACAATCAATATAGACCTACATAACACGTTTTCTATAACAAAGGTATTTTACAATGTTAAATATGTAATTTCTCAACCAGCACACAATTATCATAGCTCCGTGCGTAATGAAGCCGGATTTGAGTCAATTATTTGAATAATGTTATAATACCAAGGAAATGAGTCGTAATTTTCTTTGAATGGTAATAACCGTGAAGTAAGTATTACCGGTTGACTCAAATTGAAACACAGAAAAACATTTGGATATAATTGACTCCAAAGGCTATATTTAGTGGTAGATGAACCAGCAAAAGAGAAAATTGAGAAGTTTTTCAATCCCATCACTCAGTCGGTTAAATTGTTTTCTCTTCTTTTAGCAATACAGGCAAGAAATCCTTTGGAAATGACGTCATCTGTATAGCCAACTACTCACAAGCTGTCCATTGTCCATTGGGAATTTGATCCAATATTTCGCCAAATAGTTATATATGTGTATAAGTGGGCCAATAACTACGTTTACAGAAATTGCCATTTCTTTACATACAACGTTGGGCAGAAGGAAACGTGTTCCGCTTTTAAAACAAGATATTTTTTATTTTTTTTATGGTTAGCCCTGGACTGACCACTGGGCATTTATTCAGTATCAGTGACCACGATTTTACAATGCCCTTACAATGCCACGTGGTCAGGTTTGTGGGGCGTGGTAATAATCTGACAGACAGTATTACTATTTATACAGTTTGTTTACATTGCTAGTGATACAATTGTTTCTGTGTAGTAATGAATGGAGTACACAGCTCTCCTAATACTACAATGTTACACTTTTGATAATTCATATTAACATCACCACACATTGTATCAGATCAACACTGCATTGACTGTGGCCACATAGATGGACAAGTACAGAGTAACCACAAAATAGAGGAAAAAAACCCCACAAAAACATACACATACTGTTACATGAGTATCAACCCTATCCCAAGAACAAGCAGACAATACAAACGATTGTGATATTAGCATGAAAACATGTTTTGTTATTTTGTAGCCACACTTCGGCCTAATGGGGATTAGTGCTGCTGATTTCGGCACTAGGTGTCGCTGAATGCAATGCCGTCCCAGGAGTGGTCTCGTTTGTTCAATCTCCCTTCTTTTATACAGATTAAAAGATATGGGGTTGTTCTTATATCACTCACTTTGATTACTTTTATGAAAAAAGTGTAAAAGATTTTTTGTGTGATCGAATTACAATCGAGGTGAAAAGTTAGTTAAATGCACGTAAATAGTGCATATTTACCGGTACTGTAAATATATGCTACTGTAATATACTTAATACATGATGTACAGTATGTGCTAAAAGAACACGCTAGTCTCTAACCGTCCTACACTAAAAACTTGTATATTTCAAATTTGTTACCTTGACTTCTTGATCTTTGTTGGTATATATACTTAATGTAAGCAAAAATCTCCTTGATTCGGCGACAGGTGGCCAGATTTAGATAGTTAATCATGCACAGACATTATTAACGTCATGCATTTTTATACCACAAAATTGAATTGAACTGCTCAACTCTTACCCTAATTATAAAATTTTACTACATCCTTTCACATTGTGGTGTTTTTGGCAGTCGGTTAAAAACAGTACCGTATACGGTATTGCTGCCTGCAAGGGATGAACCGGTATTTTGGAAATACCCAGTGGCCACTGTGTATATAGTGCATCTGTATTGTGAATTGACACCAACCATGCCTCTACTCACTGTCAACGTCAATTCTTGCCATATTTTAAAGACAATAGGCTTTTCTGTATTAATGCTTTCTTACAACACTTTAGATTGTTGATTGTTGATAATCTACAAGTTTTCATAGCCAACGTTGTGTTGAAATCCCGTTGCATGAACAGCTTTAAGTAGCGTACACACTGACAACATTTTCGGTAACATGTTGGGCAACATGTTGTCGATACAGCTGGACAACAAAGATATGACCCTGTATACACACGACAACAGTTCGATAACATGTTCAACAGTTGGTCAACTTGTTACTGGATGTTTCCGAGAAAATGAGGATTTTGGAGGGAAGATTCTGGAGGGAAACTCATAAAAATGGAAGATTCGAAGAGAAGAAGACATATTGTTGGGATCTCTGCGATAATTTTAAGTATCCTGGTTGAAAGACGGCAAAGAAGACCTAAAGTTGAGAAAAGAGTGTGGACAAGGCCGTGGATATATATGAGAGAGCAGCATGGGGCCTACCACTGCCTCTTAGCAGAATTAAGATTGGGGGACAAGTCATCCTACAAGAATTTCCTCAGGATGGATGAACAAGCATTTAAGGGGCTCCTACACAAAGTGGGGCCTCTTATAACGAAACAAGACACCCATTTGAGGGATTCCGTTCCGGCTGCGGAAAGGCTGGCCTTGACGCTACGATTCCTTCTTCATCATATGGCTTCAGATGCTATAGATCATGTGACTTATGACCAATCTCTCATTGGATCAAACTCGGCAAAATCATTAGCATCTCGGTAACAAAATTGACTTTGTATTTATTTCGACAACATTGGACAAAATTTGGACAACATGTTACCGAATGTTTCCGAACTGTACACACTGACAACATGTTCAGTAACATCGCGCCTCGACAACATGTTCCCCAACATGCTACCGAAAATGTTGTCAGTGTGTACAGAGCTTAAGTCGCAGTTCGACTTTTGGCAGTCTGCGCTGTGCTTTGTTGTTGTTGTTGTAATCTCGCTGGAGGGGGATCATTTTCTGATCAACTGTCAGGACTTGGTCCTGTGCCCTACAGAGGCTTAACTTGCACAGCATGTGCTCTCGTTTTGCCTGTCTATTTTTCAGCTCTAATTCTCTTAGATGGTAGGAGATTTGTTTTCTTCAGGTTTTCCCATCTGTAGATATGTATTTAAATTAAAACGAACAGTTATGGTTTGTTTTTTAATAATTGGTAAAACTATATTTAAAAGAATCGTGAAAATTAATTAGTATTTTAAAATTAAAAATAGATATCCAAGCACTGTGTGATTCCTTTTCGATAATGGCTTAAATATTTTGTGTACCAAATTTGAAACACATGTTACCGGACAAAACAGCCAACACGTTTTTACATTTATGATTGATGAACTGCAAATATGTTGATATTATTTCTCATGCATTTAATACAAAAACATATATATTCTATTTCAATGCTTCCAATACTTAGCCTGGTAAAGTAATTAGCTGATTTACGTTACTATTTGGAGATGGTCTATCGCCCAACCCCATCACGCATAGAGAAAGAAGTCCACCTCTATTGTAACGCTAATCTCGCCAAATCCCGCATCGGGCGAGATCTCCAGTTTTCCATCTATGTACAAACAATTGGACGTGTTTCAATTTAGGATTACTAACCTGGATTATACAAGTCAGTATTTTGTGTTTATGCCCTTCTTCGGTTCGTGAATACTATTGTCTTGTGTTCCGTAGCTCTCGCTTTAGTTATACGCTTATAATGATAAAGTTGTATATTTTCTCCACTCGATCGATATTTTCAGCATGGCGTCGCCCAGTCCGTCCACGTGTTGTAATATTTTCGTTTAGTCGTTCTATGTCCTATGATCCCGGGCTCATGGTATTCTTTTTGAAACGCTAATTATTTACGTTTACTTAACGTAAACGGTTTGTATAGCCCTAATTTATCGTATTAGGGCTAGTATGGTTGACTCGTCCCTTACGTGGTAGTGTCTTGACTTGAAGTCCTGTGTATGTATGATGGCTCGCGGCGTTTTCATGTCTCGCGATTTAGCCATTTTATCGAGCTTAGCGCTATTTTCGTTTAAATTAAGCTATAGTTTAATGCCAGTTTCTGGGTCTGTTGGGAAGTAGGCTTATTCATTCATATATACGTGGGATTTGAGTCCTTGGCTTTTTGTGAGATTTAACCCAACTTTATTTCCTATGGCTATTACTTTGACGTTGCTCGATTTTTTTTGTGCTAATTTGTTGAAATTGCACTATTTTACCACAGTGTTCATTTTATTAGAGTAGACTCGTGCTACGATTTTTTTCTCATTACTGTTTTTGGTGGATGGTGCGACGTCGCTCTTTTAGCCGTCGGTTATTTCTTTTTTATTTGACATTGACAGCGTTGTCATTTACTATTCCAATATCAGAATTAACCATTTTTTTACCGCACCGGTTTGTGGATTGTTTCGTGCTGTTATCCGCTTGTAGTTCAGTATTGCAGTTATTTCTCTGCAAGGTGGTGTTTGGTGTGAGACCCAGATTAGGATATTTAATCATGCATGTCTAACCATAAATGTTAATATTGCATATTTTTTCAGTAAAATGGAAAATATATTGACTGAATCTCTAAGCCCTGACTGTCCAACCTGTGGTATATGTCATATAGTAGAAAGCACAGCTAATCATGCTTATGCCATCTGTGCGGCTTGTGATTTGGAGAAGAGGTGCGAGGGCTGTCAGTCTTGGTCAGACGTGCTGTTTCGACGTTGGTTGGAACAGCGTACCCCGTCTTCTCTAGCCGAGATTGAGTCGGTCTCTCGTAGCTCATTGGGGGTGACCGCTTCAGCTCCCGCCGATCAGTTTATCACCAAGCAGGAGCTAGACGCTCGTTTTGACACGTTATTTGTGGCACTGGGTATTATGCCGTCTAGAGCTCACGCGGTCAATCCGCATGCGCCAAGTGGACCCACTGTCCCCCTATTATCGGAAACCACAATTGTATCACCTGTTCGCTATTCTGTTACGGGCAATCACCATGTACGTAAAGATTTGCGTCCATGTAATGCTGGTATTGAGGGTACGCCGATGCACGCTAAATTGGTCGTTCCCGAGTCAAGGCTAGGTGATGCGACTACAGAGCTCGCTTCCAGCTCGTTAGCAGGCACCCGTGCGGCCACAAAGCCCAGAGTGACACTAATGTCCATCACTGTACCTGAACGACCAGTGACCAATCCGACACCTAGTCTCCCGGTGCGGATTTTTCTGCTTATGGTGGCCGTGAGGAAGAGCCTTTCCACGCCCTGATTTGATAGAGGTGTCAGACATTGGTCCATCAACCTCTACCGGATCAGGGAAGCATGCCCGTTCTTGGTTTTGGCCTTCGCCCGAACCAGACGACAGCCCCGCGTGGGTTTACTGAGCTCTTTCGGGGGCGCACAACTTAGGTCAACAGAAGGAGAAGGCCTAAAAAATCGGACGGCAGTCGGCATTTTTGTTACTGGCCGAGTACATCAAGGGGACTTACTTCCAACTGATGCAACTAGACGGTCAGTGGAGATTGAGCTTCAGGTAGCGGAGTGTTCGGCCATGGCCGGGCTACGAACACTAAGTCACCTTTTGCACCTAACGCATGCATCTCATGTTGCATCTATTCAGCGGGTCGCTGATGATGCTGTGTCGCAACTTAAGTCTATGGGGGAGGATTCTACTCCAGCTATAGTTAAGCCGGCTTGCGAGGGACGTGCTATTTCAGTTCCCCATCCCGAGCCAGAGTTTTACCAAATCATGCAGTTGGCTTCTGCCTCTGGACTGGATCTCGTGACTCGAGTTATCGCCCGGGTTCAGTTAGCGAGACGCAGATTCTGAGTTCAAAATACCATACAGCAAATTTGATTGACTTACCTTTCGGCACTGACGAACTGTTTGCTGATGGACTCAAGGCATACGACTGAGGGTCATGCAGAAGCCCAACAGTTTGAGTCCATGGTCAAACAACACCAGTCTCTTGCTTAGGGAGGAAAGCGCAAGCCAAGCGCTCCCAATCCACAAGCTGTCAAGCCATCCGGGGTAGCTTCCGCTCCTAAGAAGGCTAGACGTGGCACCCGGAGCAAGGGAAAGGGTAGAGGAAAGCCATCGGAGATTACCAAACCCACTGGTGGGGGTAAGCGGCAGGCCTGACACATCGGGCCAGCCCTCCATCACTCTGGACACTGGTTCCCTACTCTTTTGCGAAGGGGTAGGGAGAGCCCATTCAGATTCGACGTTTCTTTGTCAAAATCTGGACGTGCCGATAGGATGACGTCTGATGATCCGGGCGGATCATGCCTGGATTGATGTGAATCCGACGTCCCTGATATTGAGTCAGGAGTAGCGACCGAGGGAAGTCTAGTATTAACTTCAGTAGACTTCCGAACCAGGACTTTGTTGGCCAATCAGGAGTTATTAGAACCACTACGCATGGTTCCGTCCTTATATTGTGGAGCACTTGAGACACTAATATCGTTGGGGGGAACGCGTATTCGAACAACCTCTTCCACGATATCGACAAGGCATCCACGGCTCACGCTGCCAGGCCTTGGAACGGGCTCCCATAAACTGGGAGCTTGTTGTTGTGCTGAGTGGCAAACAGGTCGACATGAGGTGTCAACCAGATATCGAACACGTGACGAAGAACTATATTGTTCAACTGCCACTCCGTCAGCCGAACTGTTCGCCGAAGCGATATGGCGTCGGCTAGCTCATTCCGGGAGCCCGGAATATGAGCTGCTCTCAGTGAAATCCTGTGTGCTATGCACCATCATGCAAAGCCGGGAGATTGGAATCCCGCTTGCTTGTTGATGTAGGTCACCACCGTCGGGCTGTCCGACTGAAGGAGAACAACTTTTCCCCTTACCAATAAGAGGAATCGGTCCAATGCCAGGATTACTGCCCTTATGTCCAAGCAATTTATGTGCAGTGTTTTCTCCTGGACTGACCAAGCACCGTGTGCCTGGTGATTCCCCAGATGACACCCCCATCCGTAAACAAGACTATTTCCGACTCCAGAGGGTGCAGAGGAGAGCCTAACATTAGATCAATCAAATAACAATCTCTACATAAATGACTATTATATTGTATTTTCGCACATTAAAAGGCATAAGTAGCAGGGGAGGTGAGCATACTGCCTCTGTGAGTCCGCAGGGGGCTCCCAGCTATATTTCCGGGTGCAGGCGTGTTGTTTTCTACCCCCAAATCACGTGTTCACTATGGTGGAAAACAACACACCTCACACTACACGTGTAACCCCGTAAATTGCCAAAAATAAGGCCCACGCACTGAACACAACTAGACAGCCAGAGACAGCCAGCCCCTGGGCGCCCC
>JAQQZZ010118223.1:0-14784 GCA_030265115.1 Mopalia vespertina | reverse complement strand
TTTGTGGAGCTCTTCTGTTTAGTGATTAAAGTAGCAAGACATGGCCGCGTGGATGAATTTGACTGTAGTTTAAGCAACACCCAATGTTTAAGATCCAATTTATAATGGGTATGGATCGATTAGAAAATTAGTGAGCATACTTCAACACAAGAAATGATGCCCGTTTTACATATATGCATTTTATTGCAGAGAGGAGTATCGCTTTAACAAATAGTTGTAGACTAAATTTATTTTGGTGATTAAAAGTATCAAATCAAATAACATCAATTGTTTTTAAATAAATTAAAAGTATTTAAAATAGAACTGGATCGGGAAATCCACTATTGTGCTATTTAGAGTATTTTTTTGTTTGTCTCATTTCGGCTTTAAAAACACATGAGTTCCTTGTGTGTTTTATTGAGGGTTGACGCCCTGTTGAAAGTACTTTCACTAATGCGACGGTGTTCCATCCCAATGGGTAGTGGAAACCACGCCCGACATCGCCGGCAACAAACAAAGACAACATAAGACAGTCACCAGAGGAGATGCAATAAAACGGCACCACAAACGGATCGGCTTTGTGTTAGCTCTGATAGCACCATGCAGGGCAACATAAAGGTCCCTCCAGTCACCCGCTCGTAAGCCGAGTTCGAGGCAAAGACCAATGAAACCTAACCAATTGTAAGGTCCATATTTTGATCAACATGACAAAATCCAAAGTACCCCTCGACGCAAAACAAAACTTTCTAGTTAATACAAAAATCTTATTTCTTTCAGTTAAAAAATTTCTGAACGCTTTTTATACGAGTGTAATAGAGGAATTTACAGCATAAAATCACCATGATACCAAACAATTTTTCTTACAGATGGTTAATATTAGAAAAATAACACAAAGTTAGAATGGATTATTTTAAGCAGTAATTCAATCGTTGATAAGGCGCAAGACGTGTTGTCTGGTTTACTAGTTAACACAAATACTGAACAGTAAGGATGGAACTTGCCAGGACGATTTTCCGCAAATTTGAAATCTCGAAGTTATATTGTCTTAAATTATCATTGGAGTTCAAACACTGGCGCTATATCGTGTAATATCGTGTCTCTGCTTTGGTAAGCAGAATTCTCTCGGACATGACAATAACAATCAATCAATCAACCAGTGTACAAATACAAATGAATTAAATTTGTGTTGTGTATCTGTTGTTGTAAAGCAAAATTGGGGACATCCAGAATATTCGGCCATTTCTATGGATATATAAATTTTAAATCAAGTTACTTTGTATCGTCTTTATTAAACGAAGGTCCGACGAAAACTGGTGAGAACGAAAATAGGTGAGAGCCTATGATTTTAAACCATGCATGCGTGTGTATGTCACGGAGGGTTTACTCCGTTCTTTTGAGTGGTTCGCTCATGTAATAGCCTGTCTGTCAAAGGGAGACCATCTTCAAAAAACACACCATTGTGCAAAATAGAAATTATACAAAATTTGGTATCGTGGTTTCGATTCGTGGCAAGCCTCCAAATATAGCTGTACAAACATATGCTCTCGTTATTTTACAGCTATCCGAAATACATTGTCAAAAAATCTTCGATTCCAAGAAAAGATACCCTCGGGTGTGTGGTGATTGAACACTTCGGTTTATTGAAAACTATTGAATCACTATTCAAATGTCTTTATCTGAAAGGCAAGGGAGCGCGGAAGTGAGATTTTGCAGTTAAAAGTCTCGCCCCCTCTAGTTGTGAAGGTCAAGGGGACGAGATTGACGAGATTTAGACGAGATAAAAGCACCAAAACTCGAGATTTAATACTTAAATGTCGTGGTTCTAAACTGTATTCATCTGAAAGGCGGGAAAGCGCGGAAGCGAGAGTTAAATCTCTTCTCCTCTAGTTCTCGCGTGCTCGATCCCTGGCTCTTCAGAAAACTACTTAAACACGAGATTTTCCCCCAAAAAATTGTGTGTTTGTCTATTTTTGTTTTAAAATTAAAGAGGAGGTCGAGGGAGCGTGAACACAAGAATCAGAGGGACAGATGAACAAAGTCCAAAACCACGAGACTTAAATATTAATTCTCGAGTTCTAGTGTTTTTATCAGTGTATGACGAGCGAGCGAGAACGCGTAAAATCACACCTCCTCTAGCTGTCGAGTACTCGTGATCTCGCTCCCTCGACCTTTAAAACATGTTTTTGACATGCAAGGATGCGAGGGAGCGAGTGGCCACTATGAGCTTCCATAGTTTGTGGTGTTTTTATATTGCGGGTTGCGATTGTCCGGTCTAGTCTTTGCTTATAACGAGAAGCTTATATCAACAAACGCATCTATAATTTTCTTCAAAAGATCAACTAATTGTAGCCGAGCTTGGTTGTAGTTTAAAAATAGATGCACAACCCTATCCTCCATCGTCACACCTTCGTTATTTGCATTGTTGCACTGCATAATTCACTATGTATATACAACCTACCACAATTTAGCGTATTCTATTGAGAGTTCAAAGGTTAGAGGATATACATAAGTTTGTAAATGTATTTAGGGAACTCTCCCACTTATTGTTTATAGTATTATGTAACATTATTGTACGGGCTATCAGACAACTATAATGGGTACAATTTGGTCGCGCACTAAAATTTGGTACAAAAGATTCAAGTTGTAACTTATTAAGTGTTCCTAAATTTTTAAAATAATGGCCACGATTATGTACTATCCAAAAATCTGTTCGGAGACATGCACCTTTTCATGCTGCCGATTATGAATGGATGAATGGGCATTTTTAGCGGTGGGGTGGGGTTTACGGGTAACGCCTGCGTTATGTCCATGTTGGTGCTTGACTTTTAAAATACACATTTTTAATATAAACGAATGTCGTTAGTATGAAACCACAACAACTAAAACCTCATATCGGAACATACTTGACTTAGAAAGGATTTAGGGCTATAACTTTGGGGAGGGGGTGTACGGGGTGGTCCCTGGATTTGTTTCCAGGTAGCGCCTTCGTTATATTCATGTTGAACAACTATAAACTCATATCGGAACATGTTCGACTGTTCACATGGTGAAATAAATTGTACAATAATGAAACAATCGAGTGTTGTTCACACATGCTTCTTACTTATGTGGGTAAAGCAAACATGTTGCGAGCTTGTTTTCATAAATACTAGGATGCACTAGAAGTCCTTGTCATGCGCACCTCACAGAACCCAAGCAGGGTTTTTATTGTATTTGACCGAGATATATTCCTTTGGAATTAATAATGAGATAAGATGAACAAAGAACATGTTATGTAAAGCAGCATTTACGCAAATATTTTAATTTATTCTACGTCTCCGAGCTAGTGTTTGACCCTTTGTCGTTAAATGTGAGAATTTTTAATAAACGTTCAGGTTCATCCATGTGGGGCATCTGCCAGAGTTCTAGTCAGTCCCACGTTAATGAAGGAATTCGCTCTTAGATTTGTTTGTTTGTTTGATTTGGGGTTAACGTCGTACGCAAAGGTATTTCACTTATATGACGACGGATTGTCCACTTCACACTGTTCCTTGCCTCATAACGGTGGAAAACCGGGAGGAAACCCCGAAAAAAACACCACCGCGATTGCCGTAGCCACATCGTGTGACTCACCCATATACCTGATGATCGACAGACGGACTCGATCCCGTGAACGGTAAATTGGAGTAAGATTAGGAAGCGCACACGCTACCACTAAGCCACGGCCGCTCGCCCACTCGCACTTAGAATGGTATAAAGATCAAACGATGGTAAAAGGTCAGACGGAAAGAAAGTTGATTTCAGAATAATTACATTAGTCAGTGGTATGGTATTATTACCTGGTCCCTGTGTATTTATACAAGTATTTTTTACAAAAGCCATAATTTTAGCATTTTTTTGTTATAGCACCGGACTAAACTACCCCAGGCTCTGTCAATGTTGACATAGTTTGGAAAAATAGTCTTCTCAAGGCTTCTGGTGTACCTTGATGAATATTACAACTTTTTTAAAAAACATTTTATGTAACGCGATTTTTTTTTTCTTCATATTTTCAATAAAGAGAGAACATTTGGAAGATAAAGAATTAGCATAAAACTGAAAACATCTGATTTTTTTTCATTTCCTTTAAGATGTGATTTATTAATAAAGCAAACTTCATATTTTATTAAAAAGTTGTTTACTACAGTTTTATGATGCACTCCTGTCTCTTACAGCCATCTGTATACGCTTCGGGAATACGAAATGGCAGCCAGTTGTAATTTGTAAGAAGCAGAGTTCGTTTATAGAATGGGAAATATCTTAAAAATTCCAGATCTTTTATCTAATATCTGACCTCGCTAGTCCAGGCGTCTCAACCCCCGGGTTCTTAATTGGTGGTTCAGCCAGATGAAGGCTTGGTGACCAGCCGTGCGTGTCCCTCGCGGTATAAGCATACCCTCTGACAAATTATTTAACAAATCATAACTAGGATTCATAGTATAAACAGATCAGTTGGAGATCGAAACTACAGATATCACACTCTTTATCGAAATGATAAGAAGAGCACTTACAGACCTTTCGGCTTGATGTTTTTATGAAGTTTTATTCGTACGTGGGTGAACTTGATTAATTGCTGTTTAATTTGTTTTCAAATTGCGCTGTGTTCCATTTATGTTACTTTCAAAATGTTAACAGTGTGTGTTTTTAAAGTATTTTGAAAATGTATTTAAAAATTTAAATATATATAACACAACACGACCAACAACGGTTGCAGCGCTGTGGCTCTGTCGATTGCGCATTAGGCTGCTCTCTACATCCAGTCGCTCTGAATCGTAATCTAGCATGATCTTTTTTGCTTACAATGTTTTCAGTTTAGGTGCTGTAACATATAGCTGTCCGGAAAGCGGCTTCAATTCAGAAGTTTGACCAGATTATAATTCTTGGGAATTGGATTAGGTAAAAGGTATCCTGAAGGTGTAAGGTGTACATACACATTAATTTCTATCAAGAGACACAACGGCAATTAGCCGGACGAGTTCTTAGTTTCCATTCCCTGAAAAGATAGGATGCCCTCATAGCCGTATATTACACGTCTATAGACCCCTTAGCTGCCTCCAACACCCTGCACCCCCAGCGCAGATCGACATGGCTCACAACTCCGTGCAACTGGCACTTTTCTATCTGTGCGTGTTCCGAGTAGATCGACATTTGCGGAGAACGTCTGCAGCTACTTGGAATGGCTAAAAATGAGTTTCGGTAGATCAGTGAAACTCTCTGAAACTCGTCAAGAAAGTGTAACAATTGCAATTCGATTGAGATCGGTCCTTACAGTTTCACTGCGTTTCACGAGCGCTTTGATCGATACCATTCTGTCCCCATGCAATCAGTTGCATCCATTTTCATGGGAGCCATGGAGGTGCGAGTTTTTGTAGAATATTTTTTAGATAACACCGGATAAACATTTTTTTCCAACAGTTTGCATCTGTTTTGTACATGATGGAAATTATGTCTTTTCAGCAACCGCAGTAAAACCCACGCCATGCATAACATGGCATCAGCAAAACTGAATTCTATAATAGCAATTAGTAAAAAGAATTACTTTTCAACATTAACAGTATTTTCTTTATAATCGGTTTCCACTTCTTTAAACTAAACAGGAATATGTGGTTGCGAAAACTCCTGCATTCCGTGAACTGGGATGTGTTCAAACTAAGAAAACCCCAATTAAACTGCTCAATAGCAATTATTTTCAGAACAGTTTTAGTAGGCGACAGGATTTGTGGGTTGCCGGTCTGGACGATGAGACGATCGTTGTTATTATGGTTTTAAAAGTCTACTACTATCTTAATCTAAAATCTTCCTTATTCAAAGGTTCATGAATACACAAAAATGATATGACCATGTCTTAGTCTACCACAGATTTCGTCGATTCGTGCACTGAAGGACCCTTTGTGTTAAGATGTAAGGTGCCAGACTGCCTCGTATTTCACAGAAAGCACCGAAACTCTGTTGGGGATTGTAGACGATTCGCTAGGAGAGGTATTGTTTCACTAGTTGAATGTCGGAAATGCGGCTTTTTTATATCGTCCAATTCCACAATTGTTAAAACAATAGGCCAAATTACACTAATCGGCTACATCTGTTGTTGGCGTCGAGAGCTTGTAGTGGACAACAGAGTGTGTCTTAAACCAACAGCAGACGCCCATGTGGTAGCTACAGAAATATGTCCCAGCCACGAGACCTACGGGTGCTTGACACACCACCTTACTTCCCAGGTTCAATAGCTGGCCAGAATTAGTACGTTTTGGTCAGCTGTTTGTCATCAAAAAGCACTCCAACTGTTCAGACAACAAAGACACTGAGCGTAATATTATAGCCAAAGTGTACATACTTTGATTCACTGGAGAGTACGGTCTAGAAATAACAATCTCACCTAGCCTTTATTCAATATCAACCCACTAATATAGCAATAGTTCCATTAAAACAAGACTATTGTCGCCAACTCCCTGTTGTCAAGCGTAACATGTGACTGTCTCTTCGTCCCGACTTTGTGTCGCTTAACGCCTTGATACACTCTCAAAATAAATATACGATTCTTCAGCTGCAGAGGAATATCCACGTGTGAAATAATAGTGTCAAAGTCTCGTTTTATAACAAAAATTATGCATGTACTTCCAACAAGATTACCGGTTGGTCTGAATATATATTTTGATCCTTAATGGCGCCAATTGAACACCTTGGCATGTGCTGCTGATAGTTAGAAATCAATGTAATATATAATATAGTAAGAAGAATCCTAGATGTATCCTTTGTTCTCATCAGCTCTGTTCTGCCGTAAAAAATATTGTTACGGCCGTTTGCCTTATACCTGGTACAATATGTCACAAACAGAACGATTGACAGTCTTCACTTGGTAGAAACTTTGGGTCATTCCACTCTGAGCCTCTTTAGTTCTGCAGGTAGAGTGTTGTAAACCAAAGGTTGCGGGTTCGATCTCTACTGGAGGCATGTGCATTTTTCTTTCTCTACATTTTTAAAAATATATATTTATATATATATATATACGGGTTCGATTCCCGGTGGAGGCAAGCAAATTGTTCTCTCTTCATTTATTCAAAATATATATATAATAAATGAAGCAGTTCGTATGAAAGGTGACAACCCTGTTCTTACATAGGGGTACGGTTTATAGCTTTTGTTCAACCAATTATTATCTACGGTTTGAACGCTGCACTTTATGTTAAGTGTATCCATCAATATGGGGTTTATTTGATTTATTACATGGCAGCGCGGTCCATGTCTACACATCGCTGCCTCACAAAGGTAGGTCTAAATCGAGCGGTCTAGTCTACGAAATCTCGTTTGAACATATTCTAGTTTTGAAAATATAAAAGGTTGAAAACCGTTCTGGAATCGAACCGCCGACCCTCAGATTCAGGCACCAAATCGTCAGCAGGTAATGCCTGTCACCCGGACTACTCAGCCATCTCCGTTGAAGGGTTTTAATCTGCAAAGTTTTCTGAAGTAGAATCGGTTCAATGTAAAATGTTTTTTCCTAAAAATAACGAAATACTGTTAATATTCATTTCTAAAAGACACAAATTTATTAATATGTTAGCAATGACACAAGTTTGAATATTTATAAAGTAGAGTAGTTTAATTTTATGATTATCCTGAAAAGGTCCTTTCAATTTAATTGGCTTTAAATGAAATTTCAGCGTCTGAAGGGCTGTCCTAACCGTGCTAAACAGCATACTAAATTACATTATCATGTGGTTTAAATACACAGGTAACTTTTGGTATGCGATTCAATATTACACATCGCTAATCTGAACAAAACACCTGCTATTCATTTAATTTCGTTTCTATCTCACTTCAAAGGGTATTGGATTTATTTCTTGTATAGCATTTTAGTATCATTTGACACACAGGTGTATCAATTATCACAGCCACAATGATTGATGGCCTCTCTGTAAGTATACAGTGCATATAAAAGATATGTGGGACAACAACACCTTAACAGTAAACCAGTTACTTAAATACAAATAATGTGTTCAATATCGCAGGGGAAGAATGCAGGATACATTCAGGGACGAACTAAAATAAACAAAGTAGAAACATTAGCCGATAAATGGCGGTGAAAAGGTTTACCACTGGCACGTTTGATCGGTTTAGTTGGTGGTGGTGGGGGTGACATTCGGACAGGGAGGGGGGGGGGGGGTCTCTATCTCTCCCTTTTTGTTTTTTAATTGTGGTAAAAATAAAAAACAAAGAACAAATTTGTGAATATTAGAATTTCCTTCTGATCTGTTATCAAAGCCATATTTCTACACTGTGCTCGGTTCAACGTGCTTTTATTTTGGACGTCGCTATGTCTGTTCGTGTGAACTGCACATTGTGTATAGCGAACAAGTCATCGGAATTTCATATCTTTACTTATATGTATACACGTATTTTGCTAATATGTGAATTCAATAAATTACATGGCTGTAGTTTCTCAAATAGCTGTTCTGTCCATCAAAGACTTTTATGAATAGTAGCGTGCAATAATACTTTCGGTGAGCGAAGATGCGGCTATAGATGCTCTCCTAACTCTGATTAATCCGGACTATAATGGTTGTGGTGTATGTAGCCGACGAGGTAAAATTTGTGTTACGGCAATGTTCCAAGTTCCAAAATTTTAGAGTAAATAGCAGTCTAAGTTTTAACAAAGCAATGAATAATTTAACAGAAATATATATTCTTTATATTTGTTTAAAACAGCAAGGCATATGCTTTCGACAAACTAAAATATTATTAAAATCTTAATAACACCATTACGTTTACTTTCTTTCCGTTTGTATTTCATCATAAATGTTGCAATGTCGGCAAACATGCAGATTAATCCTGGGTGGTCTGAGGGTCATAACTTATTAATTCAGCCTTGTTGATTACAATTTTTTTTTTAAAAAAAACAGTCTCACACATACAGTTACCAAGGGGAAGTAACTCCCTAGTTCTACATTCTATCAAATTACGTTAATAGCATTTGACGTGTGTTGTCTGTAGGCCTACGGTAAACATACTAAATGGCTGTCTGTGCCCATGTGACATGCCGAATAACTTTAAAATTATCACTGTCTACGGTGTACAGTAAACGGCGGTCTGTACTCACGTGGCATACCTAACAACTTAAAAATTGTCACTTCTAATTCAAACATGTCGCACAATGTTACATGACACTAATTAAACACAACTGCTTCATAGACTTCAACATCTACGCTATGAGCCTACAAAATATAATTATTGAGTTTAACGACTAACTAGATTTGAAAGAAAACATTTAGTTTGTCCATTTTGCTCTGAATCCTTCATTTGTAAAAATAAGGTAGCAAACATTCTCGTCTACACTAAGGTTCACTCTCGTTCTGGTTTAAGCATATAATTGCAATACCACTGTAGAGGACTGCGCGAACAATTGAACTGTACCAGTGTCCCCGTCGTAAAGTGCTAAGCGTACAATTTTACTATCTGTGTCCCCGCCGTTAACATAAGGCGTATATTTTACTACCTGTGTGCCCGTCGTAGTGGTTAGACGTACAATTTTACAACATATGTCCCCATCGTAAAGGGTAAAACGTACAAGTTTACTACCTGTGCGCCAGCGAAAAGGGTGAGATGTGCAATTTACTACCTGTTACTCTGTCGTAAAGGTTAGGCCTACAATTGAGCTACTGGTGTCCCCGGCGGAAAGGTAAGGTGTGCAATTTAACCACCTGTGTTCCCGCCGTAATGGGGTAAGCGTACGATTTGACTACCTGTGTCCTCACATTGATGGGTTAAGCCTACAATTTTGCTACACGTGTTTCCCCGCCGTAAATGCTAATGCTACAATTTTTCTATACCATGCAGTGCCCCTGCCTTCACCTCTAAATGGAAAAATCCTAAACGACCAACATGACAGGTATCGTTAATGAAATATCTGTATACACTCTGTTTAGATTTGTTACTGTTTCTATTTTCATTCGATACCCCCAAATGATCCTGACCGAAGTGAAATACCCTTGATTACGGTGTAAAATATGAATGAACCAATCAAGCTCATGAGTGAATACACCAGCTTCTTATACATGTAGGCTACCCTTAGTCACTTTAAGAGTCCATATATAGCTTCTCCAGATAATTGGGGACCTGGGACTAGTGCGAACTAACTCGAATAATACAGTTAGGTGAGAACACGTCCTATAAGCAGGGCCGGGTTAAGACCCATACAGCAACTAAGCTCGTCAAAGATTTTGATGCCCCCATGTACATGTAATTCAAAATAAAAACAATAATAAAGCAAAAAAAAAGCTTCTTCTTATTAACTTTTATCAAAATGAATAGAAAAAATATACGGGAAGATGACCGTATGAGCAAGACGCTATGGATTTTCAACTTCTGGATTCATCGATACGCAACGTTCAGTACAAACAGTACAATGAATACTGAAAATCCAATAAATCTAGAAGTTGAAAATCCATAGTCTTGGTTATTATATTAACATCCCAGCTTCTAAATGCCGCTTAAACAAGATACAGGAAGATGGAAAATAATGTTTATTTTGTAATGCGTTGTGGTGCTCACTATACCTTGATGCCACAAGCTCCTGTTTATTTTGCTTACTGGTTAATCTATAAGACCTGTTTACACATCTCTAGTGTTGTTATTTAAACTGTAGTACATGTGGTGACTAAACCCATAGCAATGCACGTATTTCCTACATGTCGAAAGGACGGATTTGACGTTTGATCACTATCTGTTATACCTTCATTGATATATCAGTAATAAACTCTGGGTACAACAAAGAGCCCTTGTTATGAGGGGTTTATTGACGAATCTGATTTATTATGCCTATTGAACAAGTAAACCAACAGTCTGGGAACGACAATATATCTACATATGATCTGGATACAGTGTCAGACGCCTTACGTTTGCCTAAACAGTCGTTTCATTTATCAATACAATAAATAAATGGAGGTGTTCAACTCGAAACATCATTATGACTACAATGTGGCCGTCTTGTCGCCTTTTTGACAAATCCAGATATTTATTGCACGTCTTCAAGGCTTCATAGGCACACCGGTTTAAGTATTTTTCGCTCTCTACGCTGTCAACCATCGGCCACTTAAGGCAGAAGTATGTCTGCACTATTAATTCATGTCTACGAAAAGCAATAAGGTACTTGAAATAGGTCTGTTCGTGTTACCGTTTACCTCCTAAAGCACCGGGGCATAAGAGGCTCTCACCAACTCCCTATCCTTCATATAAACCAACATGAATTATTTTCTTATTCGTCGGCTAAGCTAGACACCGCCAAGCTAGATATCTACACGGACAACCTAAGTCAACATATCGCAATTGTTTCGAATATACTAAACGACATATTATGACATTTCACTTGATTCACTCAACTAACAGGTACTCTTACAGTCTTTCTAGTTCAACCATAAACGGATATTTAAAAATATGAAAATTATTTCTTCCAATCCTTCAGCTACAGCAGCTGCTTTCATCTGAACGATCACTATTTAAGACATAGCCACAGAGTTTGGACGAGGTACCCGGAAGTCAGGTAGAAGAGAACGAGACATGTCCTATAATTAAATTGTTGTTTGTCCGCTTTTGTTTTTAATTTATATAAATGCCTTTCTATATGGTATTGTGGATAATGTTCGACTGTTTGCGAACGACACCTGTCTTTATGTTATATCAAACGATGTGTCTGATCCCCTTCGTACAGGTGAGTCTTGTGCAGTATTTCAAACGAATCCGGTTTTGGTGTGAAATGTGGATAATTCAATTTAGTGCTGTAAAAACTCGTGCTCTTGATGTGTCCAGGCGTAGGAATCCAACCAACAGTTAACTTCAAGTCTGTAAATAGACTGTTTTAAACAATAGATATAACAAATTTGTAGGACGCATCAAGAGGTTAGTTTCGTTGTCTAAAATATTGTGGAGATATATAGAGACTACGCAAATTTTTTGTAAGAGCCATTATATGTTGACGTTGATTGGGAGAATCCGAAAGAAGAGCAAATCAACAGATTTGAAGAAACACACAAAACGATTGCCTCCGAAAAATAACTGGTCTTACTATAGACCACTCAGTATGAGGAATAGGGTTTCCAAACTTTACGACTCCGACGGAAAATACATATCAAATGAAAGAAATCCATACCCCAACGCTCTAACTCAAACTTCACTCAGTGACAATCTTCTAAACAATTCTCAACAGCGTAAACGAAATACGTTTGTGGACCGACAAACGAAACGGCGGACCGCTACCTGTCGCTATGTCCACTTTATAGTTAGCAAAGGTGGCGTATACTGGATGACATTCTCGTTTATTTACTACATTTTTAATACATATTTACACTGCAAATGTATTAAAGAAAATAATCGATTAGCTTGATTTAATATAGTATATTATGATTGATGATTCTACCTAAACAGATCGGCTAAATACGAGAATTGTTTGTTTACGCTACAACTTTTTTAAAGAAACTAGTCGACTGACTTTATTTCATATAGTACGGTATATTATTACAAATCTCCCTGGTGTCTTTATAAATGCATCAACAATCTACTGTTAGGTTTACGGTTATAGGTTAAGTGTTAGGTTTAGCGTTAGGTTAAGTGTTAGGTTTACGGTTAGGTTAAGTGTTAGGTTTAGCGTTAGGTTAAGTGTTAGGTTTACTGTTAGGTTAAGTGTTAGGTTTAGCGTTAGCTTTAGGATAAGGTTAAGCATTAACCGTTACCCAGAACTAAGAATTCTCTTTTGCCTTAATGACGAACATGCTTTAAAAGTATGTACCACGCAATGAAAGTAGTGGGAAGCATTATGAGCAATGCTACAAAAATGCTTTTAAATTAAAGTGTGGCGACCCTATTCAACTGCATGGATTTGCCTCATAAGTAATTATTAGTTCTTTAGTTTGAGTTACCTCCCTTCAAAACAGTAGAATATTACACTTCCAGAGCAATACATTTAGAGATAGGACATGATAAATATTAGTACAAGACTACACTGCAGTGACTAGATATACCTAATAACTACTAGATTTTTTGACAATGATAAAAGTAGCCGGGGCTTGAAAGACTGTGCTGCCTAAAGCCCAAATCACACGAGAAGTGCATCACACGTTTCATTCCTGTGATTTGACTAGCTCAGGTAATGACGTCACAATGGAACGAATAACGTCATAATGATGCGTAATGCAGCAGGAGATTGCAACGCAACTTCTGCGCGACTATAGACTTTATAGTGTGTTCAGATGGCAAAGTTAAGCCGGCTTAAATATAAACCGTACATCAAACATGGTTTCTATTTTTGGGTTTGCATTCAGACGGACAGAAAATTAGCCGGCTTCTACTATATAATGACGTCGATTTTTTTTTTTTTACTAAGTTCAGAGGTCAATATAAAGTAATATGACATTATTCAGGCTTAAAGTTAGCTAAGTCCGTTCAGACGGGCAAACTAAGCAGGCATAACGAAGTAAGCCAGGTTGTCAGCCACCTCAAAAGCAGGTGCAAGTTAAGGCAGCTTAAGTTTGACACCTAGCGTTCAGACGACAAAATAAACCAGGCCACTTAAACCAGACGAATGTTCGGACAGCGTCTATTCGCTCCAAAGATATTCACAATGTACTTTTGATAAGTTTATTTTACGCCGTTAAAAGAATAAAGTTTTGTTAACGTTGAGTAAAGATTAAATGCTGGTTTTTACAGCTTTGAATAGTAATCAGCATTCACAAGTTCCCTATACCATACTCAACAGAGCCGTACCGATTGATAAACAAGCGCGCCCCCGCATGTTGGAGATGTAGAGACCAGTTGATATGAATGGTTGTTTCCGCTCGATGAAATGTCAGACATCATTCGTCTTTTTATTGTAAATGATAAACACTACATGTTATATAATCTTAGGGTCCAATATTGAAAGATCAATTATGCTGTTATTTGTATCTTTTGGCCATTCTCCGCTTATAGGCCAACCGGTATGGGTTAATCAAGAGCTGTTTCTTCCTTTAATGTTCCTTGACGCACCACTGGGTTTAGAATGAGCTTCCTGTTGTGTTGGCCCTTGAAGAACTGAAGAAGTCGATCATGAATGGTAAGTCTTTGTGCTTCGTCTTGTCCTCGTCTTGTCTTATCACTGCTCTTCGCCAGCCACTTCGAGGGTGGTTTCCTTCAGACATTGAACTGGTATATTGATATAAGTGAAATAATTTTATTTGTGACGTTAACCCCCAATCAAACAAAACAAACAAACAAGTTTCACGCATATGATAGCATACCCGTCTAACTGTAGACGAAAACCACTAGCAAAGTGTAATAAAACTTGAGCACGACTTAAGAAGCCAACACATGACCATTCTTGTGAAAGGTTTATTGGCAAATCGCATTTATTCAGCCTATCGAACAGGTAAAACCAACAGTCTAGGAATGGCAATATATCAATACATATTATCTGGATACAATTAGCAAACAACTGGCGTTGGTGACCGGATTCCTTTCATTTGTAGACACAATAAATAAATGGAGTTTTTCTCTCATGAAATTAAAATGACTGAAATGTGGCTATATTCTTGCCTTTTTGACAAATAGGGATATTTATTGCGTGTCTTCAAAGCTTCCTAGACAGACGGACTCAAGTAATTATTATGCTCTCTGTTTTAGCTGTCACTCGCAGGCCGCTTAAAGAAAAAGAATGTCTGAACTACTTACTCACTTTTAGGAGAGACAATAAAACTCATACAGTTTCTTCAGATAGCCCCTATCCCACCTTCGTTAAGCGGCCTGCGAGTGACAGCTAAAACAGAG
>JAQQZZ010118212.1:0-14784 GCA_030265115.1 Mopalia vespertina | reverse complement strand
GTCATTACACTATCAATAGGTACTTTCTTGTGCTCTTTGGCGAGCCGAGGGGTTTTGGACAGCGGAGCTTCATGTTATAAATTCAAGTTAGTTTTTGTACAATTGATAAAAATATATTTGAAATATAAAAATCTGCCCTTAAAAAATAATTTGCTTAATATCTTTAAAACGAAAACCAATATAAAAAAAACTGCATGACAATTTTTGAGATAAGGGCTTAAAGAATGTGTGTGTCCTATTTCAAAGACTAAGTGCAAATAGTTTACAAGAAATAAATGATTTTAATGTTATAAAGCAAGAAAAATGAAAGCGGAGAAAACTCCCAATAAATTTAATAAACAACAAGTTTTTTTAATTAAATGAAAATGTAATACAGAGTTTTATCTAGTGCAATCATTGTTTGCATATTTAGTTTTTCAAAATGTATATAGCAGTTTTAACTCTGAAATGTTAGTGACATCTGAACCGAATTAGTGATTTCGTTCACACCTTTGTTAATGCCTATCAGTAGGAGTCCTACTCCTATGCAAGTTGTTTATTTGATTGGTGTTTAACGTTATACTCAAGGGTATTTCACTTCTATGACGACGGATTGTCCACGTCACACTGCTCCTTGCCTAATTACGATGGAAAACCTCATAAAAACCATCCCAGCGATTGCCGGAGCATCTTGTGACTCACTCATGTACCTGAGGGTCGATTATTGTGAGCCAAACATATTCCATCCCTATATATACCAATTTCGTTGGCATGTCGTGGAAGAAATCATTTTCAGAGCGTGGTTGGATTTACAAAAATAGCAATGGCGTGGGTAAACATGATCGATATTCATTTTGTGAGGCTGTCGCTATCATTTAATGGACATTCAGTTAATTATTTAAAGTATATTTTGCTTGTAAGAAAATAAAAGAACTCTGCTTGGGAAAACATTTGTTCTTGATGTCTACTGTTCAGTTTAAATACACACCCCCGACAGTCATGCAATTGATGTGTTGGTCTTTTGCTACATGGCTTGTGGTAATAGCCAGCAGGTAGTCAATTCAGGTCAGATAATCGCCTTAATCCCTTCCACCTGCTGATACACATAATCTTTGGGGGACGCATTTTACAATTTAAATCTTAAAAAAAAACATTCTAAAATAATACATTTTTTTGTTAAACTTTTTGCATTATCAACATTATGAAACAATGATTTCAGAAAGGTAAAACAAGAAGTCCAAATTTTACCTCTTACTAAGCAGTAGAGTTCTTAATCCGTGAATGTGTTAGAGTTATCGTGTTCATAACATATACAGATATGAATATTTGTAAAATAATACAACTATGGCCATGATTTTTGGCGAAATTCAATCCCATCCAGCTATCTTCAAAGTTTGAAGCTAATCCGTGAATCTATTCTCTACTTATCGTGTTCACATACTGGCATGACTATTCTAAAATTATGTAATAACAGCCATTTCAGTAAAGGGAATTTGTTGAAATGCAATCCCACCTGTCATCTTAACAGGCGGCAGCTACTTACCAAGTTTGAAGTCAAAAATTAATAATAGTCAGGAATATTGTAAAATTTATATACAATAACGGCCATTTTGTATTGCGGAGCTTGGTGAAATGTTATCAGTCAGTCAGTCATCTGAACAGACCCGGAGGAAGCTACAGACCAAGTTTAAGGCTAATCAGTGAACTTTTGTTCAAGCGAGAGTGTTCACAAATATTTGTCACAGGAGAACAATTAAATGCTTAGGGAAAAAACAACAGACTTGTGAGGATTTGTAAATCTACTTTATTTGATTACAGCAAATGAAACACTTGTTAATCTGTTGAATGAGAAAAAGAAAAAAGCGGGTTCCTTATTTATTAATATTGCTACTGATTTATTTGTATCAGACACAGAAAAAATATTTATTAGCAGTTCATTAGTTTGAATGGTAACAACGTTTCATGCTTGTTTCAATAAGGATTTCCAACCAATAACATTTATGATAGCACATGAAATATTTTAAACAGCAAGTAATCCATTGCTTAGGATTTGTATCAAATTTACTAAAACTTTTACACTTTTTTTTGGCAAAATGAAAACAAACACGCTTAAATGTACACAAATACAATCAGTAACAGGAAAGTGTATGATATTGAAAAGCAACGCAAGCCCAAGTGTAACACATACCTTGTAAATAGATAATTACAATTTACTGTGAAAGTTTAAATTATAGGTATGTCTGGAAGTAGCTGTCACTGCTCAATAGAAGTGTTGGGTTCACCATTGCTGGCTGTAATACTCCTCTCACATTCTGAAACACAGAAATCCATTAGGAACAAAGATTACTTACAAATCATAAAATAACATGTTCGATGAGGTGTGATGAATCATTTAATAGAGATGATGAATCAGACTGTTCACCCAATCCCCATTTGGCAAATTTCGTCGTGGAAAGTAAGGAATGAACTGTTCAATGATTTTCACAAAATGGGGTTTTAAAGGTCACCTAGTATATTTGTTTCCGAAGTTCACCTGGAAGGTATGTCATCCTCATGGGACAAAAAATTATGAAACCATAAACACCAACACTCCAAATCCCAAGGACTTCTGCCTCAAACCTCAAATACTGTCTCTGTCCATAGTTTTTTGTGCAAGACCAAGGATCCGATGTGGACAGTGTGTTGAAGTAAAGATGAGATTAAACTGCGACGGCCAGATCATCCATATGTAAATGTTAAGAAATTCAAGGAATTAACAAGTGACTTGATCCAAAATATGGCTACAGATTCATATTTGTTTACACAATCAAAGTACAAGTCTTATTGAAGATAAAAAGGAGGCGATGCAAATGCTGTCAGGCCTCTGGGTGAACATCTACAGAAAGATCAACAGATACTGGAAGTCATGACAGTAAGCCAATGTAAGATAAATATAAGTCCTTAAATCAAAAACATGTACCACAGCAAAACTTGTAGCATTGCAAACAACAGAATTCATAACACGAAAAAAGTTAGACAATCCTTAGTTTTCCACAGAAATCAGCTTTGAGACATTGACCAACAGGTAATCAGGTCTTTAGTTCAACACAATATGCTGAACCCACATCAAACGATGAGACAATGAGGCACTTTGACAAAATCTAGTAGACATTGCAGACAAATGTCCACCAAATAGAAATGAATGATTACTTTCTAGCTTGCGACAGGTGGCGAGGAATAACAGTCCCAGCCCACAGATGATGTTGATCACTGGACAAGAGAGTAAGAAGGGGCAGTACGATACAATGGGGAAATACCTGTCAATAACTTTAACCATCCTGAAACTCAAATGAATGCCGCTCCTTCGTCATACTGCGTCCGCTCCAGTTTGCTTTCATGACCAAATTCTCATTGTTACTGGAGAAGGGACTCTCAGCAGAGCTTTTTACACAGCTGCAGTGTGCTCCAGTTTTAAAGTCAAATATTATAGCAGTTAGCAATCCAAATACATAGGAATTAATGATTACCGAGTACTGCTTTAACAAGAACCAAACATGTAGGTGTGGAGTCCAGGACAATTGTCTCATTCATTCAGCTCTTTACTTTATTTTATGTCTTATATTCAATTTTAATAAAGGCTAAATCTAATTTTGTGCACTAACAAAGCTGAGGACAGATCCTGCACTCCACACTAACTCAAATTAAATCCGACCTGCCTTCCCTAGATGAAATTTATGTGTAAAAACTTTGTTTACGAGTATTTTCTTACAATTTTGTGTTACAGCATAGCACAGAATATTAATTTCTGTATTGCGTTTTTGTGTACTTTACATCAATTATGTGTAAAACAAAAATACTCCCCAATACACCGGGTAGGCAGGTCTGATTAAATGCATCATTGGCAATTCTTTTTTCTAAATTTAAAAAAGTTATGATACACAAAGTTACACATTTTTAGTGGGTACATCCAACGTAAAACCAGTCTAAAATAAAAACCACAATACAAAACTCTTCCCGAGTGGTTTTCCTGAAGTGTATTAAATTTCTATCTGTGCATAATTTGTTTCTAGTTCATACAGCTTGCTCTTAAAATAGTTGAAATATTAAAATAATAAACAACTTGGCTTATTGCAGCTGGGCAAAGCTGTTTTTATTTCAATCCAGCTAAAGAACTGTTTGTTTTATTCAATTATTGGCTGTTTATATATTGGTCGAGCTAAAAAACTGTTTAATTTGGCCAATGATCGGTTGATTTGTGGTTAACGCCATGCTTAAGGGTATTTCACTTATATATTGGAGGTATACTTCCAAACATTGAACAGCAACACAACCATAATGTGAAGTGTTATAAACAAACAGCATAAATTTACTTCAATTATGCTGTCATAAACCAGAGGACCATTCAGTGCAATAATATGTCATGTTTCACGTTGTTGAGAAATATGTGTATAAATGCCCTACTTTTCTGTTTTCATTTAATGGATGTACTCACTATAACATTGTATGGTACCTGAATAAAAGACATAGGTAAGGAGTTAATCTTCTGCTGCCGGGAAGGATTGTCTGCTCTGCATACTTCTGGCTGTCTCACCTGTAATAAATGTAACTTAAGATGACCACTCACCTGTCTAACCCTGGAATAAGACACATTGATTTGGGAGAGGATCTGGTGATAACCACTTACCTCTGAAAAGACCTGAACGGTACCTCAATCATCCTTTCTATCTTTCTCTTCTGATGTTACAGTTGAATCTGGCTCCAAATGTTCGCCCCTCATACCAGGCAGCTTGATTGGAGAGTCACCAGCACCCTTCTCAACATCTACACCACTATCTGCTTAATTCACAATGAAATCCATGAATGAGTGTACTTCTATCAATATTTATTTACTGATCTGTCTCATAATTTCCGAACTCATATTATCTATCTATGACATTTAAGAACAGGATCTACCAAAATGTAAGTCTACTGTTATTGGAAAGAGGGTGTCACAATAATAAACCCTGTTTCTCATCAGAGTGCAAATATATTACATTAAAAAAAATATGTTTAAACTTCACAAAAGGAATAAAATAATGTGTGCAACAGGTACTTTTGGGGTTAATTGGGGTAACAAATAATTAACCCGAAGACAAGGCTGTCACGATTTGACCTTTTCTTGATTTGGTTCAATTCTTGACAATATCTCACACTACATTGCATATTTTCCACAGCAACTCACTGACAAAGGGTTAGAACAATAAACAACACAAATATATAAAAATTTGAATTGTACCTGTTTTTGAAATTTGATTTCCATTTTCTTTCTCTGTACCATTGTCCATCTTCTTATCAGCACTTCTACTTCGACTTTTTCTGTCCTTGCTGCTACTTCTATTCCTTTTCTTATCTCTGCTACTACTTCTTTCCCTCTTTCTATCCCTACTCCTACTTTTATCTCTTTTTCTATCTCTGCTTTTACTCCTGTCCCTCCTTCTATCACGACTCCTACTCCTACGTCTATCCCTGCTCCTGTCTCTCCTCCTGTCTCTGCTTCGACTTCTATCCCTTCTCCTATCACGACTCCTACTTCTTTCCCTTTTTCTATCTCTGCTTCTACTTCTATCCCTTTTTCTATCCCTACTCCTACTTCTGTCACGCTTACGATCCCTGCTACGACTTCTTTCCCTTTTTCTGTCCCTACTTCTATCCTTTTTTCTATCCCTGCTTCTACTACGATCCCTTTTTCTATCCTTACTTCTACTACGTTCCCGTTTTCTATCCTTACTTCTACTGCGTTCCCGTTTTCTATCCTTACTTTGGCTACGCTCTTGCTTTTTATCAATGGTTTCACTTCTGTTGGTCTCCTCTTTACCAGTACTGCTTGCTAAAGCAGTATTGTCAGTGCTTTCTTTCCCTTCCCCAGTAGTCTGAACATCAGAACTCTCTTCTTTACTAGGCTCTTCCTCTTTATTTACACTTTGCTCCTCAGTGTCATCCTTTTTTTCTTTACTCTTAGATCGTCTCTCTTCACTCTGTGACTGGCGCTTACTTTTATTGGAATGATCTCTGCTGGGACTATTGGAACGTTTTGACTGACTTCCAGAACGACGGCTTCGTTTGTCTCGACTAGTTGATCTACGAGTCCTGCTCCGACTCCTAGACTGACGATGTCTGAAAATAACACGTTGCCCGTTAATAATACAATTTAAAATCTACCAGCTTTACAGTTTTACAAATTTAACTCTTATACAACAAAACTTGAACTCCTGGATATGTAACATGAGACCGGTACATATTTTTTGTTTACCTGTGTTCACTATCTGAACACTCCTTAAATCTACTTGGTTAGTTTGTTTGACTTTTTTGATGAGTAGAACAGCCTTAAACCGAGCATATTGTAATATAACAAAAAGACCTGTTTACATGTACAGAGATATTGCCTATGTGTCAAACCACTGACCAGATGTACGATTGGGAGTTTGTTTAGTTAACTGATCGTACAACATTGCTATTTGATAAGACTAAAGGGTTCTATAAAATTAGCCGATAATAACAGACCAGGTGCACACTGATTGTTACGATGAACGGATGAATTTCTTTGTTCTAAATTCTCTCTTCATGGGGCTCCTACACTAACACCCATAACTGCCGATCGAGGTCAAATGTACACTATTCACAGAACCGAATCGGTGTTTGTGTGTTAAATACAATTTCAAATAGTGGGAGTTTTCAATAGACTTTCAGGCATTTTGGTAGCGCTGGCCACTTTCAACTAGCTTTCTGAACTATCCAAATTAGAAAAACGTTCACAAACAGAATTGTCCGACTCACTATCGTACCCTCTTTCATTGATATACAAATTATTTTGCCGTTCAATTGATATTTTGACAGTTATGTCATCAAAAAAAGGACATACTTTTAAGGGTAAACCGAAAACGAGGCTGTGTTGGAATAGGGGATTTCCGAAGCCTAGAACATCGGTTTTAAGTGGAAAATTAAATGAAACGTGTTCTTGGACCAAAATTTTTAAAACTTAAAAGCAGTACAAAAGCTGAATTAAAAACCTGAATGTGTTTCTGCCCATGTTAACTATCAAACTGGATCAAGAATTGCCTGACTCACAAGTCAGAATTTACTGACCGGAGTAAACAACTGATTGATTGATTGGTGTTTTATGTCCTGTTTTAGGTTATTTCACTTATATTATGGCGATGTATTCCAACAATAATTGGCACGAGTACAACAAAAATGTGGATCATTTCCATAATGTTGGAAATTTAATTTTCCTCAAGTGCTAAGTTCAGACAGCATTGCTACACATGTAAGCCTCAAACAAACTGCCCTTTGCCAGATGACATATAAAAGATGACCAGCATCTTCGCTAGCCAAGTTTTGTTCTCAGCTACTCTGCATTACAATACTAGGACTCGGCTTCCAAGCAATTAATTGGATGCATGGGAATTTCTACACAACCAATCAGATTTTGTGTTATGCAAGGACTCTGCTAGTAAAAATAACAGCGACAGTCAATAATAAAAGTGGGTGAAGTGTTGTCAAAAAAAGGATATGTTCTGGGTATTCAACCAACTCAATGAGAGTTTTGCATATGTACCCACCCTATCTATACGCCAATATTGCTTTACAAAGTTAAACAAATTGTCAAAACTAGAGTATAACATTCAACATATGTTATCAGTGCTTTAACTCGAAACGTGGTCATTTTATCTGCTAGGGGGCATAGCTGAAATTCTATTTATATAGGATTATTCTGCCAAGGGTTGTAATGCCGAGTAGCTCAGAATAAAACTCTTGGCCAGGGAAGATGGAGAAAGATTTACATATCAAGATTGATATGTAAATGATCTGGTGACATAAATAGCAACTGTATGTATGTGTTTGTTTGTTTGATTACGGTCATTTTCTCACATGACCATGTGCAAGCCCAATGCGTGATGATTATTCCCCTAGACACCACTGGCAACACAATGACAAGACAGGGCCTATACAGGATGATCACAGAAACACTACATAGACATCACAAATAGATCGACTTCATGTTGCCCTTTTATGTAAGGTGTATGATTATATCAATGGGAGAATAGTGCTCATGGATATCAGAACTTCACACAAAAAGGTATGAATGACGGTGCTCCTGATGAAAGCCGCTTAAGTGAAATAGGATGAGCCAGGAACCTGGATAATATTAATTATTCATGGACAGGCCTAAACGCCACACAGCATACTTCTATTTGCTTTTTTTTTAATTGATTGATGAAGATGGGGGCCAGGTTTGTCACAGCAGGCCCATCATCTTTTCTCCGTTTTCCATAAGAAAGTTGAAGGTTATCTTGAAGTTTTAACAAAATATTTGGACAAAATAGCAAATAGTTGCATATACACTACAAATGGGTATATACTACATGTATAAGAACATGTATTGCCATTCAAGCTAGACTACAACCTTCCAGTGTTGTAATTTTGTGCTAACTGCTTTCAATCACGCATTGCTAAAAATAGGTTAAGAAATCTGCTTGACAGAAAGACTGAAATTCATTCCACATTGATTCGACTGAGATGTGTGATGATATATTCTCCATGTCTGAAATGGATGAAAGAACAAGAAGGGATGCCTCACCTGTCTCAATCAGGTAGATTTTGAAATGACCGGTCTAACTCGAATTTTACAGGTGACAAGCAAACCTTTATGCCTACAAAGCCCAGACCATTTTATATTCATTAATATATTGCAGGAAAAAGTGATTTTCTGCCCACCCAGACAATTTAAAAATGAATAACTGAAGTACCTTTCTCGACTAGATGCTCTCTTTCTTTCTCGACTTTTTGAACGTCTGCCTTTACTCCTAGACCTACTTCGTCGTCTAACACGATCTTTATCCCTGCTCCTTCCTTTTTCTCTTTCCTTCCTCTTTTCTCGTTCCTTCTCTCTTTCTAATTCTCTTTCCTTCTCACGTTCTTCATCCCTTTTCTTGCGTTCTTCCCTCTCTTTCTCTCGCTCTTTCTCACGGTCTTCCCTCTCTTTTGTCAATTTAGCCTCAGTCTCTTCATCAATACCTTGTTGTTTTTTCTGATGGATTATGAAAATCAGGAAAATAAATATTAAACTATGTCTCAGTTTTAAATGCCTAGCCTTATTGATTCTAAAAACAAATGTAGAGTTTATACTTTTTAAAAAATTAAATACAAGCTAAAGCTCGAATTGGAAATTTTGACAATAAAATGAAAGGTATTTTCCAGTGTTCATGGTTTTTTTTTCATTTTTCATTTGTTTCATTTTTCAATTAATGACTCACCAGTTTTTCTTCCTTTTTTGATTCCACAAAAGCTCTTATTCTGGCATATCCCATGTGTTGTTTGCCCATGAGATGTTCATCAATCCTCTGTTGTACATCCCCCACAACAAGCAGAGCACCACACACCTCACACACCTCCATAGTCTTCTCTAGCTCAGAATTAGAAGATCCAGGCTTCACCTGCAACAACAGGTAATAGTTTTTTGTTTAATTTATAGGAAGAGTTCACCAATATTACAAACAGTAAATATAGAGGTAATAGTTAATTAAATTATTGAACAATATCAAGAAGTTGATGGATTGACTGTGCTATAGGGTACTAAAGTTTTATATATGACAACTGTGTATTCCAACAGACAGACACCATCACAACCATAAACATGTGCTTTACTTTGATGGAAAGGTAATCTACATGCACCAGCACAGATAATTAAAGACACCATTGCTTGCTCTCCAAACAAAAATCCCATAGCTAGAAGGCTTAAAGATCAACTGTGTCTCCAGGGCTACATACTTTAGTGATCAACTAAAAGGGGAGCACTAGAATGACAGCCAAGACTATTGTAAATACCAATAAAAGTTAACCTTGAGTATCTAAGTCTAACATAAAAAGATCATTGGGTTTAGAGAGATGTGCATTATAGGGCATTTAGATTTAAACTCTGCAAGTTCAACTTTAAACATGATTGAATTCAACAGAATTTTCCAGAAGATATGGGATATTAGCATTAGTCGGTTCGAGCATCTTTTGGATGATATCGCGACATTCATACTTCTGATACCAAGGTCAGTTAGATACAAACCGTTTCTAGTTCTTCTCTCTCTTCTTTAAGCTGATCGCATAACTTCATCACACCCTGGGCCTCTTCAACTTTACCTTCACATCCTAGCTCTTCAGCCTACAACAATCATTTATTAACACTAGTTTTTATTTAAATACAAAATTATCATAACAAACCCTATTTGACAGTGGTGTCAAATAATTGTCACCCCATTGCTTAAACAGCAGTTCTATACATACTTCCAGAGGGCTGGTTTATATATTAAAGACGGAACGTCTTGATTGCAGGAGTCATCTAGAATGAGGTTGACTGGGGATACTATTGTACATAGACAGTCCAGATTGTCAATTGATACACACCTACTGATGCCACAGAATGAAGTTGCAGAACAGTAACACAAACACGATGTAAAGTGCTACAAACAAATGCTCTTTATTTATCAAATTTATATTATTCCATAGCTGACAGCATAATTATACCTCAATATATAGCCCATAGACATACGGTTCCATTTAATTCATTTAAGACACACAAATTGTACTGGAAATTAGAATTACAAATTCTTTGGAAAAAAAAAAAAAAATATGTTGAAAAAGACCTGAATGAAGCAGTTTAACTATGAATAGATTGTTTTTGTCTTTGATTGGGGTTAAACACGGCAAGGTTATTTCCCTCATATGATGTGCCAGCCCAACAGGTGAAGGAAAGCACTCTCTACACAACTAGCAACGCACAAAGACAATCACAAGATAATACAAAGACATCATAATCCAGATGAGCTTCTTGTTGCCCCTTAGCTCTTCGAGCCCTGGGGTAACTGGAAGCTCCCAAACAACCACCTGTAACTATAAATAGAAATAGATCAGAAATAAGAAATACATGTTAGCGGTCTCCCAGCTTTAGCAACATATTCTGATGCAGGTTCTTTGAAATTGATTTTAATAACATGTCTAAAATCCTACATTTGAACACAGCTGTAAAGTGAAATGCTTGATTGGGGTTTTACGTCGTACTCAAGGGTATTTCACTTATATGACGACGTGCCAGCCAAATGGGTGAAGGAAACGACCCTCGACACCGCTGGCAACAAACAAAGACAAGACAAGACAAATACAGGACGCAATACAGACACCACAAACAAATCGGCTTCCTGTTCCCCTTTAGCTCTGAGAGCACCAGGGCAACATGAAGCTCCCTGTGAATATGTGGTGCCCCATTGCACACTGCCCCTATAGAAAACCAAATATTGTCAGCGCTAACCCCCATACTACAAGGATTATGAATATTAAAGTGCAGTTCAAAACAGGTTGTAACCAAACCCAAAACATTAGCAACAGAAGTACTCTTTACCTGTGTAACAAGTTCATTGATCTTTTCAGTCAACATTTGGATACGGTCTTCTTTTGCGCTGGGAAAACTTCCATTTAACTGAAAATATAACTTTATTTATTAACACATTTGTATTAACTATTTTAAAAAATTTAAGTTCTTCAAAATAAGGTCAAAAGAATATAATAGTGGAAATTCTGATATTTTAACACACAGCATACCCTAAATCACCTCACATTTTGTCCATGACAGATCCTAGCTGTTTTGCTTGTTGTGACAATATTACAGCATGAAATCAAACATATTTATGTTTTCTGAGAAATGTTGATGCTGTCGAACTGAAAATTTTATTTTCTGCCTCTCAGACACAATTTCAAAGTCTTTTAATTAGCTTCCAAAATAGTAATTTTATGGATGAATTTGAGGTGCTTTAGGGTATCAATGTAGATAAACTATACTTGTATGTAGTAAATACATCTAATGCCAGTTTGGTTTGATTGGTTGAAATTAAACCATGTATATTTGACTCATATGATGGCCGCGATGGCGTAACAGTCCAACAGGTACAGATCAAAGAAACAGTTTGCCCATTGTGCTAAATCCCTCAATAATATTAAAATCAGCAAAGAATAAACACAAGCTTGAAAAAGGCTTCAATAATGGTGAAAAGCCTACTAAAAACAAAAACTGTTAGGGCAGTGGAGACACTTGCTTGAGGTAAGAAAAAACATAGAGACATCCTTACTCATCCATACCCCCCACCCACCTTGATAAAGTCATACCAAATATGTGTGAACGCTGTATTTCTTGTGTGGATAACCTTGTGGAAGATGTGGAACATCACATAAAATATAAACTGTCTTTATTTGGTGTACTTAGTTTATTTGATTTCTGTGACTAGGGATGAATGCTGTACTTAAGGTTAATTGAGGACTGGCCAGGAAACCACTTCTGACATCAGTCTATTGTAAAGTACAGTTTTCACTGTAAGTCAGACTGTAGAATAATTTTAGAAAAAAAAATCAGCAATGCAGTGGCAAATTCATATGTGAGCTAACCTTGAAGAGAACCAATTTTGTCGGAAAACAAAACAGAAAAGGCCTGTATTGTGGGACTAAACATCATACAGGTATAGGTTGGACACTGTATTTCCGTTTACTGAGAATTCTCTGACTCTTATCAAAAATAATTATATTGTTGACAGGTAATTTACCACAGTTCCAGTCTGCTAGACAGACCTAATACTCATGAAGTCTTCCCACTAGAGGAGTATATGTATTATCAGACTGGGGCTAGCCCACCTTACACATATGTCTCTGTCGTCATATAAGTGAAATACCCTTAAGTAGGGCCTAAAACACCAATCAATCAATCAATCTGGCAACTGAAAAGGTTGCTAATGACTATGCTCAATGCTGTAAGAACTGTAGTAAAACTGATAGAAATGAATGTAGTTAAGGTACTCAATATGAAACTAGGGTTCTTGGTTACATTATGTCAAGTAAAAATAGAACAAATTTTAAAACATAGAACAAATGTTTACATTTCTTCTTTTTATCCCAGAAATCTAATTAAGGGACTGATAAAATCAGCATGATCTGATATAAAACTGTACATATGATCATTATAGCATTTTAATAATAGTTTACAATTTGTTTGCTTTTTTATCCCCAAAAATATACTTACTGTGCCCTGAGCGTTATTTAGAGCTAGACGTTGATGTCCTCGTCTTATCCGCCTCTCCACATCAGATATTAAACTCTGTAAAAACCTATAAAACTCCTCCTCATATCCGACATTCTGGAATCGAGTACTCTTCTCATACCTGCATCAACATGGCAACAGAAAATCTTCAATTGACAACAATTTAACCACCAACTGCAGTGTATTATCATCTTTTCCTTCACAACAGTTTGCTTGCCTTTTATATTGAATTATATACTGAATTGATATTAACTATGGTTATATTGTCTGCATACTACAACTGACAGCTATGCCAGAACTCAGAAGTCATATATCCTGTTAAAAGGTTACTTACTCTTTGCGCAAGCTGTCGTCATGCAGCTTCAAACAAGGACCTAAAATAAACGGAACACAGAAATTAAGGGCACTGACAATTTTTCCTTCTTAAAGCAAGTTGTTTGCAAAGACAAATGTATAAATCTGTTTAAATTGAAATAGATTTTAAGTTAGGTATTTATATTTGACCAAATATTCAAAATTACAAACATTTGAGACATAAATAATGTCAAGAAAAATAAAAGGTTTGCTCTACCTACCCAAGTCAGCTCTCGTATTAACAAACAGCTCGTGGGGACAAAAGGCACACAGGAAGTATTTACACACCTGTGAATATAAAATGTAACAGGTGGAATTTTTTATTGTTTGGCTACTGGTCAGTTTATAGAGATCCCGTTAATACAGTTATATATTGCCGAAACTTTTCTGCAAAATGTATTGGCCTTACTGGCAAATCCCAAAAAAAAAGACAATGTTTACAAACATGCAATGCCAGAAACTCACATGCAAGCTGTATACTTTTCAAAAAAATGATTTGTCGTAGCAGAAATCCATATAACTACTCCTATAGGACAAACTTTATGTCCTGGGACAGACGCGTAGCATGATCGGGTTAGTTTCTTTCTTTTTTTTATTTTTCAGTTTATAATATTAGTCCTAGCTTCGATCGGTTGTGTGACGTCACAAGACTGAAGTTAATGTTATTTTGAACACATTTTCTCTTTACAATGGCCAAACAAACTGATTTTGTTCAGTTTTCTGTTATAGTTTATATTTGTTTGATTGGTGCTCGTACTCCTGACACAAACGTACACATGATAGCTTTTCCACGATCTTTATGTTCTATCTCATGAACCCATGAAAAATCATTGCCCCAAGACGGCACAAACATGCGTTTGCGCTTGTTTTTATCATATATTTTATTTTGTTGTGCCTCATGCAGTGATTGTATTTTTACTCGAGGCATATTGCGGATTTGTGAGGAATCGCTGATAGAAATGTGTGGCTGTAACTTACTGCGGAAAATAGCAAAACAGCATGGACGGCGAGTTTCTCACTTAACATAGAAAGCAGTATTTTTACGCTGCATAAATCAAAGCCGTGGGTTAACAAATTCAAAATATATTATCTTTAGTGACACTTTAAATAGTTAATTACAGCCAAGCATCGTGGAAGCAAAATTTGCTTTGAAATGTGAGACTATATATAAGGAACACTTGTAGAAGTGTAGGGCTTTAAAACTTGCACAATATGAAATTAAATGAATTAAAAAAAAATATAGAAAATAAACAAAACAGTTTAGTGTATTATAAGTGTAAATTTGATTGTCTGCTTTCATTTGACATTATTTTCATAAAAGAAAATAACAAATATTATAAAATCTACCTACTCAATGAAAATCC
>JAQQZZ010118201.1:0-14785 GCA_030265115.1 Mopalia vespertina | reverse complement strand
AAATATTTCAAATGTGTAATATTGTCAATTACATATATATATATTATATATATATATCTTCGGATATGAAGGATGTAATCCCATTGAAAAACCCATTAAGAAATCCAGTTTCGCTGTATTATTACACAACTGGGGGCAACCATTAAGAACCACAACTTGCAACCACGGTCAACTGTTTGATTACAAATGCGTTGGAACAACTGTTGTATATAAACGTGTTTTTAATAGTTTTGTCTATTACAAACTTTTGAGTTTATCACTTGTATACACGTTAGCGTTCAACCGCCGATAAACCTCCACCATTTTTTGTAAGAATTTATTTACCTAACACAGCTAATTAAACTTTACTGACCGGCTGATAAGTAATCTAAGTAACGCTGTGTGGTTCCGATAGTGAATGCTAAACATCTTGGATAGGTCTTAATGGGAAGCCACTTATCGAAACCCGTCCTACATGAAACCCACATTCTCAAGCTCTTGGAGACCATTAGCACGTAAAAAGAGTAGTTTGTGGAGAATTAGTGTAAACACAGCCATTATGTATATGTGGATACATTTTAATCGGGAAGTCTTTCAAATCGGCATTCAAAGCTTTTCAGATTTGTTAAAGCTGAATGGTTATCCTACAAAAGTATGTAGGGACTCCCACAGAGCTGAGCCTTTTTCTATTTGTTTTTAGCCAGCAACGCAATCTTCTTTACCAGTGCTTATTTACTGTTACTCCTTTCTACATGTACGCATTCAATAGCCGTACTTTAAAACAGTATCACCTTTATAGAGCTTCGGTCAAAAGAAAAACCCTCGTGATTTTTTTTGTTGTGTTATTGTCGACTGTACAGCGACAACTCAAAATCGTCACATAGGTTAAATTAGCTATGCTACATGAAGCTTCCTAGCCTTTAGAAATAGCAGAGCTCTACCATGATTCAGCACTTTATCTTCCAATATATAAAAATTGCATGGTCTTATACCCCGACTTAAAAACCATTTCGTTTTCTTCCTTGAACACCTTGGGTTAGACCGACACATAAAACGACCACTCAAAGTCCATTTTCATGTCATAATCAATCATTTTTCAGCAGTACCACTTAAAAATGTATTCTGCGGTAATTAGGTCATGCGGATTCGACGTTATTTAGTATTCAGAGGCAGGCCTTATTGCTAAAGTTTTGGTACAGCTGCACCTCGTATCTCTATAGTCTATATAAGATACGTATTCGCATCTAAGGTTAAATGATTTCAACTTTTTGGGGAACCATTACAATAGAAAACATGTCAAATATGAAAATACATTATCTAATGATTATGTATTTGCCTCCATTTAAGCATGCGGATTTGTGTAACTCAACTGTATTCATGAACTCTTTAGAGGTTAATAAAACGACGTTATTTCCCACTTTTACTGCAAAGGGCAACTTATATTTCACTAAATTCAAATTCCACGATATTGTGTCTCTGTTTCCTTGGAGGTTGATGTCGTATACGGTTATTTCACGCATATATATAGTCGTGTTGTCCGGTGATGGACAGCAACCACGATCAGGCATTTTAGAACCAAATGTGGAAAATAAAAGACAATAAGATTGTAAAATTTTGGGCCACTTCAGGGTGTATCTGTGACTGGTTTACGGCCACAGTGGTCTGGTTCGTTCTACACAACCAAGAGATGTGCGTGTCCGTCCCGGGAGGAGAACGGAAGAAACCACGATCTGTTTTATAGCCACGTAGTCTCCAGAAAGATCGACAGCAAGAAGACGGTTCAGGTTGACTACTACTCTTCATTATCTTGACGGTAAACTAACTACTAACAATTCAACCCAATGTTTAACAAGGCGGGGAAGCCAAAATCCTCCGAGAGTTAGTCCAAGTCGTTACAAGTCTGCGTCAAACTCCGTTCTAACTAGAGCTAGAGATTCCCGCCATTTTATACACCAGCCCTCCCTGTTCTTCTGTAACATTCCTGCCAAGACACACAGGAATGTGTTAACGACAACTAGCCAGGTAACAAATTCCAATATGTCATAACCAACACACCTAACATCGGAACAGGAATGGCGTGATGTGCAAGTGAATTTCGCGCATCCAAAACATATAACCGGTGCGTGAGCAACTCCAAACGCCACCAGTTTATAGATGGTCACAACATACAACATAGATGTATATACCTTAAAATGCAGTCAAGTGACATCTATCAATCAAAGACAAATCCAGAAATATGTATAAAGAAAGCATGCAAAATAAAGAACTTGTCCACACATGAAATACGCGTATCTTACAACATGACGAAAACAAAAATATCAGAACATGTGAAATGACCTGTACGAAAATAATCAGTATCCGCGGCGGCCGGACATAAGTTTATTTAGGCTAAAAATATTTTATTGTGCAACGGTTACAACCTCTATTCTTTTAACATCAGTGTTGTTCACTTGTATAAGGTAGACCTCTCGTTCTATGAATATATATACACCATCCAGTCTTGACTTAGATCAAGTTACCGTCATTATATAGCTTATGCTATGCTGACGGTATACAGGTGTATCCAAAGATAAGTTTTAGATTGTGTTTTTCATTAAATTTTATCCAAACCGAAATTAAATCTGTTCAAACTGAAACAACGTAACAAATGCCAGTTGTAAAGTATAGTAACAACTCCGAAGAAAGATAATGAATTGATTTTGAATCAACGTTTCGGTTTATTAATCAAACCATCATCAGGATTAACTAAAGTTCTGATTTTAGAACTCCTTATCTGCACTCATTGCTTACCGCCTGCATAGACTTGCGTGTAATCCAAAACTTCTCTACCAACTAGCTATCGAAGTTCTCCTGCCATGGTTGTAACCCTATTCCCATACCTTTCATGGGTACAAAGTAAGTCCTATGGTCAGAATCTGTGTTGTAAACAAAGGTTCATAGGAAAAGCGCGCACTCTAAACCTCAAACCACTACTAAAATGGCTAATGTTGCAGATCTATCTTGACTACTCTTAAACAGGAGCATTTATTAAGGTTGTGTATGTGGTGTGGCAATTGCTATTGGATACATGCATGGACACGGCGTTATACACTAATCAATCAATCCATCGAGAAAAGATGAAGGATACAAACTCACATTTAATGTATACGAAAAGTGTCTGTTTCATTGCAAACGAACTATAGGCACAGGAAACAATTACCGGCTAGACAAAAACTACTCCACATCACGCAAGTCTATACTATCTCTTTCCCTTCTATATCCTCATAAAGCTAATGTGCTATAGTTACTCAGAGCAAGTGCGATGATGCCAATACGAGATAATGGAAGATGAAACAGTCTAAGCCATTTCACATATACTCATTGGTTACGTCTGTTTCATGTGTGGAAAGGATCGATATTTATATAGGCTGTTGCGTGAAGATAACTTCACGAATACGTTTGACTTCTTTACCTGCTTTATTTCTTAGGTATTGCAATGACATGTCTTCTCCTTCGTGATAAGTAACAACAACGCAGCATTAATAAGAAAATTGTTGGCCGTGTAATGATGCTTGAATTAGCGGGGATTAGTTTAGAAAGATAAGAAACATCGCTTCCCTTCGAATCAGCAATCCATGAATGTGTGACTCGGCTAGCATGTTCCTACGGCAGCCGCACATTGTCCCATTATCTCGAGTAACAGAGATTACACAATTAATACAGAACTCAGAAAGGTATGTAATACATTCACTCATGAAATGTCGCTCACAAAGGGTTGTAGAGCTTAATTTAAGCATAAATCTTAGCTTACTCATCTGTCATGATAACAGCGATACAGCCAAGGTGACGGCTCCGCAGTTTGCTTTGTGTTGCGAAAGTAACCGATTTTCTGAATGTAAAGGCTATGGACCAACACAGCGATCATGTTTATTGGAAATAAGTTTTTGTTGAATGGATATTATTTTAACTCGTCTTTGGCCGAGACGACAACAAATGCTGTGCTTTCCTAAAAAAACTAGCCTTAAAAGTGAGCGATTTTATGCATAATCTGCTAGCTGATTAACACATTCTCGGAACCCTGATTCGAAGGGAAGCGATGTTTCTAATCCCTCTATACTAATCCCAGGAATTAGATAGTGGAGACCGCAGCTATGCTTTTGTATAACATTGCAAAGACAAGCTTCCTAAAACCCTCTTTCAATATATTTGATTGCTTTGCGTAAAAAAACGATTACTCTTCCTTTTAAGGATAACAGCGTAATAACTGTAAAGTGATTCTGAAAAAGAGTTTTTTGTGTAAGCCCCCATCTACAATAATGTTATATAGCTTCACGTCCCAACTCGAATCACAGGTGGTATATTTAAGTCCGACAATTCTATGTTTTTGTCACTTTGTAACAACTAGAAAAGTGTATGTAAAATTATACACCAAACTACTGAAATTCGGCTGACAACGAGGAGTCTGACCATATAGTATATAGTAACTGTTTTTTTTTTAATGACTTTTGCCATAGTTACCTTGGACTATCAAATTACTACCGATGATGGACAAAAATGCGTATATTAATCTATCTTTCTCTGTTTGATTCTTACTGCCAAGGAAGCTATTGGTTCAAGTTATCTTTGAATACATAATATAAGATATACAAAAAATTGACAACACGCACAGCCCATCTGAAATACTGCTGAATATGGCGTAAAACAATATTCAAACAATCCTACAACTTGACGTTTTTGTTCTCGCAACGGCCGCTTTTGGAGTAGCAGTCCCCTGCAAGACCATAACTTGAATTTGAACATATTGAATCTCAGACGGAATTCTAAATCGCTCCACATACCATTGTCGATAATTGAATACAATCAGGCTTTCATATCGTAGTTTATACTATGCAGCCTCGATTCAAAGATTGTTTAATATTCTTATGATAATTTATATTTCATATGAAATTGTCAGCTGAGAAGTAATTACAACTTGTGTTCTTTTTATCAAAATGTAAGTATAGATAAAATAGTGTAAGTCTAGCGTGTAAATTTGTACCAAGTACGTTGTCAAATTGTTGCAAACATGCTGAGTTATCTACAGACCAGATTTACTTGTCGAGCCACGGTAACTTCAAATATTGTCGTATATTTTTTAAAACGTTTTGAGCGTATAATATTCAACTGTAGTCCCTACATATGTCAATAACAATATATATTTATTAAAAAAAAAAAAAGAACATTTGCCAAAATTTAACAGAATATATCTTTGAAAATCTATTGCATCGTTTCGAATAATTTGGTTATTTTAATTTCATATTATGTAAATGTAATATTTTCATACAAATAGAAGATAATCGTCTTCTCAGTTGGCCAATTCATCAAAAGGTCTAGATGCATGTAAAGACACTGTTTGCCAGGTCTGATTAGTTATATTGGCAGGGGAAAATAATGACATTTCCAGATGACATAGTGCTTCAGAAACGTCCATTTTGATAAATGATGTGTGATAAAGAGTGTTTAATAAAACAGTGGCTTTCAAAAATAGAGTAGTGTGACACTTAACGCATAGAAATGGATCAATGTAAACACAAAATTTGTAAAAAAAAATCTTATAAAAACAAACGTGAACACAAAAGTGAAGTCCATGGAACTCACATAATATAAAATATGGAATATCAATGGGAAATTTTGATTTCCAAGATTTATATACAAAATTGAAGTCCGTGGAACTCACATAATATAAACTATGGAATATCAATAAGAAACTTTGCTTTCTAAGATTTATACACAAAATTGAAGTCCATGGAACTCACATACTATAAAAACTATGGATTATCAATGTGAAATTTTGCTTTCTAAGATTTACAAGATCGGGCAAATGAAATACAGCCACGAGTTCTGTTTTCTGTTTACACACGTCTTTTAGCCCCGCCCCCTCCCTAATATGAATTCACGAAATACAACATAACAGCAGCCAGTTATTCGGTTACACAGAAATGGACCAATGTAAACACAACATTTGTAAAAAAAATCTTATAAAAACGTGAATTCAAAATTGAAGTCGATGAAACTCACATAATATAAACTATGGAATATCAATGGGAAATTGTGCTTCGTAAGATCTGGCAGAATGTGTACGATCTTCCTTAACGCCTTGCCTCGGGAAGATGGATGCGAGCGGCTGGAGGGGGGTTCCCTCTGCCCTGGTACTCGCAGATCTCAGGGACACGAAGAAGGCGTGGATGCTTTGCGTCTTATATTTGTCCTGTCTTGTCATTGTTTGTTGTCACTCAGGTCGAGGTTGGGCTGGCACGTTCTCGTGTTAGTGAAACAACGTTAAATATGGGGCAAACCCACAATCAAATAAAATAACTATTCTGGCTTTATTCACCGTGAGATTGGCATGTCGTCTTTTGCGAGGTTGATTGATTGGTGTTTTACGTCGTGCTTTTGCGTATTTCACTTATATGACAGCGGTGTATTCCAACAATAATTGACAATAGTACAACGAAGATGTGAAGCATTTCCTTATTGTTGGAAAATTCATTTTCCTTCTGTGCTAAGTAAAGACAGCATTGCCACTCTTCAAACAAACTGCCCTTAGCCAGAGGGGTCCCCTGCGAGAAACTTTATTCCTTTTATTGTAAATGTGTGTCTGTTTTTTATTTCCGTTTGAACCCCGAAGAAAATAACTAAATAGGAATAGATGTTTCAACGAAATAGATTCATTGTCTGCACAGAATGGTTGTTTAACAAAAGGGCGGATCATCACGTCAACGAAAATCTTTACTTAGTTCTGATGTTGATATAAACTGTTACCTAAATCAATTGCATATATTGCTAATAAATGTACCTCTCATACATTTGATCACATTGCCCCTGGCTACCATATCTACATGTATTTGAATGGCCAACGGGATTTAAATGGATTCATTACCAATCAGTTCCACTTAGTTGGTTTCATATCTCAACACTTATAACCGAATCACATAACATACACGCTTTAAACATCGACAACGTGTTCTGCGTGAATCATCTGTCACAAAGGTACTCCTGGGAAATTACCATCACTTTACTTGTATCCCAGACGTACAATGTACGGAGTGCCGTCGATGAAACCATATATCCATTGCGTTTTTGATTATATTAGATAGGGTTTAAGTAATAAATGATACAATAATATCCACACCTTACATTGGCTAAAATATATCTAGGCATTGAAGGACAGGTGCGTTCGTTGGTCGTGTCAGTCCAATCTGTACTTAATAGTCAGTGGACAGTTTATTATCCTTCATCAACTCTATATGTGAAAGCGATCCCTTAAGTAGAAGTTGTATATTAGTTCGTTGATATCGTTTGAGTCCGACTCACGGATATGTGGTGTGTTGGGACTACCCATAGGCGTACAGTTGTTATTGTATAGGGTATTGTTTTCCGCTTAATTCACTCGCTATACCGGTATGATACTAAAATACCAATACATATTAGAACTCCGTTTTAATTGTCATTTATAATTACATGTTCATTTTTGTTAATTAGATATTATTGTTTATATGTTTAAATTATATATATATTATATTGGTTTTACATTCTAGTTGCTTCCATGCATGTGGCTCACAAGGCATGGTGGGGCTTAGGGTATGATACATACCGGGTTGACATCTTTCTTGAATTTAAGAAGTGTGTATATTTTTTGTTTACCCACAACGGTTAGATTTGTTCGCTAAGTTTTAAAACCCCCTGATAGGTCATGGCAGTCTTGTTTTTTGTTTCACTGTTACTCTATAAGCATATTCAGATATGTTATAACCACATGACGCGACGTACTATATTCCTCATATTAATTATCGAATATATATATAAAATGAAGAGAGAAAAATTTGCTTGCCTCCACCGGGATTGGAACCCGGGACCTTTGGGTTACAGGCCCAACACTCTACCGACTGAGCTACAGGGCTCACGACAAAGTGAGTCCCGAATTATAACCCAGTGAAGACGGCGATATTCTCTCTTCATAAAGCACGGACACAGGGACGCTAAATTAGCATCTTTTTGATCTCGATATTATGGTGTCACAATTGGTTTTTGCTTGAGTAAATCCGAAAGCCTGGTTCTGGCATTTATATATTTTGAATAAACGAAGAGATAAGAATTTGCTTGCCTCCACCGGGATTCGAACCCGGGACCTTTGGGTTACAGGCCCAAGGTGCTCCGTTCTAAATATATATGGACACCATGTTCGAATTGAACTGTTGAACTCAATGCATATATTAAACACAAACAAAATGCTGAATAGTTTAACAAGTCTGGAATAGCTGTCTGTATGTGTGAAGCATGTATGACGTAGATCTGTCACGATGTTATTGCAAACCATGTTCAAACGCGTCTAGCAGTGACATCACGTGTTACCGGGGACAATTATTGATGGCAGGTGGTGTAATTCGTGTATCCTTGTGGAGGAATAGAAACAGTGGAAGCAGTCCAAATGGCGGATTCACGCAGTGCTGTTAGTGTCTGTCTGCCAGATAAGACAAATGTTCATTTGATCTTCTGCGAGAAACGACTCCTTGTTTCCTTTAAGGAGAATACTAATCCAGACAATATTGGAACTTTCTTCATGTATACGTCGATTCAAGACTTCTTCCTTTCAATCAAGTCCCAAGCCACCTCAAAACAACCCAACGATACCCTAGGCGCATATGAGCCAAAAATAAATGATATATGCAACGAAAATTTAATTTTAATCATGGTTTAAATATATATAGGTTTTTTTATAGACCTGGGTAACAAAAATGTTTAAAGAACGTGCTAACTACTGTCTTAACTGCAATGCTATTTTAACAAAATAAATATCGACTGGTAAAATAAGACAGTATCAAGCAATCGCCGTTGATATCTTTTAAAAACTGCATGGAAGTAATTTGTAGTGTCATTGTCAGTCTGCAAATAAACGGATTTTAGTGTTCAACATCGACCGTGGAGAAGACCGACCAGAGACTCGCTGTGAGCTGCAGGATTAAAGCTAGGAATGACTTTCTAACAACCGTGTTCTGTAAACGTGTGGAATGTCGGGTCAAGTATTGGTATTTTCTGTACCTAAACGCCAGGACCGCGGAAATTCTTGTTGCCTATAAAATAATTTACTCCAAGGCTACCAGTTTAATAGGGTAATTTTTTTGTTGTGACCGTCTTGTATGTTGTTGTTATAGATTGTTGCTATTGGGCTGCATACATGAAATATAATGTAGGGTTTTTCGATCCTCTTGCTTAATGGAAAACAAGTGAATCAAATAATTACTGATTTCACTACCTTTAATACTGTAATGTACTTGTAATAAACAAGGTAAAACATGCAGACGCAGTCATTATTAAATATCTTATTTTATAACAGATCTCCGTCGGTCGACCCTCAGGTATATGAGTGAGTTACAATATGTGGCTCCGGACATCCCGGGGGTGGTTTTCCACCGTAATAAAGCAAGGAAGAGGACAATCCGCCATCATATAAGTGAAATACCCTTGAGTAAAACGTTAAACCCCAATCAAACAAACAAACAAAATAACAGATCTGGCTCATACCATCAAACTATTTAACAAACTATTCCAGCCTATCAGTCTCATCCCGTTTGGACGGTACTACCGGGATTCGAATGCCCACTGGGATGTGAACAGATTATAGTTGTCACTAATACTTCTCTTAACTCTAACATAAATGCTTAAACATGGACAGCATGATTCGCATGAATAATCTGTCACAAAAGTACTACTGGGAAATTATTGAAAACTCTCTTCGTTCCCATCCTTACAAATTTAAAGGAAACCGTTGATTAAATTGTATTGCTCTACATCTCTTAAATAGTTGATTAAACGGGATAGGTTTAAAATAATAAATCATACTGCTCTATCCACACCCTAGTTTGGAGAGAATTAATCGTGATCTAAGTAGACTGGAACAATTGCCTCGGGCATGCCAGTCTATTCTGTCGCCTATTATAGTCCATCGATAAAACGTTCAGGATCATAGATGGAATAATTTTGCTCATTGCCTTAGTCATTTAGAGTAGATGTAAGGTAGTGCGGAGGGGGGATTTTGCGGATAAATAATACTTGAACGCATAAAAGATGTACTGTTTATTGGTGATTTGTTTTTCGTCACGCGAGATTAATCGTTTCTTATATAATATTAGCAGAGTAATCTTTTCTAAGAGCACATTTGTTGGTTATTATTCGTTTCACGTGGCACGCAACATGTATTAAGTGGAATAAAAACAAAGGACTGTTAATCGGTATGAATAGATGATTTGTTACACAGGCATCGATTTATCATGTCGCTCTCTTATCTCAATTAATAGGTAGGCAGATAATTTCTCAAATGCGACAAGAACACGATAGATAAAACACAGGGACTAAACCAATAGAAAACTAAATAATACACCAATTTCATCAAAATTAATTATTTCCAGTAAATGCGTTTATTTATTTACAGTTTGTGTGAGCATAACTATTTTAATTTGTTTTATTTTTTCCAAAAGCATAACTCCTTAAAACTTCTTGACTTAGGATGCTCCTTGGTCAGTGTTCAACATGGGTGTTCATCAGGATTACATATATGTCGGTTATGTGATATACTTTAAATGAGTAGTTTACCTTCTAGTTTAAATTTTTTTTCCTGATATCTTTCAAATAAACACTGAGGTATATTCACATATTTGAAAGAGCTTAAAATTTAATTTCAATCCTTCTTGCAATATTTTAGGTTTGTTAGTTTTGAGGGAATGGGTGATTTAAAATGTAAACAATCAATATCAGGAGATTAACAACACTAGATTATAAGTTGCTTAACAGAACAGACTAGGGGAATTCATTTTGTTTTTGTGTTTACTCTCTCTATACTATCGTGTTAATTTACATTGTCTGTCACCTTTAACATGAACTAATTATATCAGCTGAACTATGTGATTATATCGAAAACCAGGGTTTTCCGGCTCCGGAAAAAGGCCGACTGTTTCTTAATAGGGAGCAGATCACATTCTCTTCGTAGATTTCTCATATTACCCATTGACTATAACAAGGTGGAATAACACTTAATTTAATTATCAAACACATATAAAACTCCAACGACATATAACTTGACACAGCTTTCTGTAGGGTGAGCCAATTTATCTATTCGTACAACAGGTGATAAGAATGGTTGAAAAACAAACAAGAAAATTTGTTAAATGCGTTGACCTGGAAGTTTGCAGTGGATCGAAAACGATTTAGGCAGTAAAAGTATTTCTTTATTTTGGGTGGGTGTGATTAGGAGAAATTATGGTATCTTACAGATATATCAAAAGTTATAATTGTTTCTGTCTAAAATAAGACAAAATCCTGTACTTTTCCCTTAACATGTATTAAAACATGTAATTGCTTACGGGTCCATCCTCTAATAACTATGGAGGGAGCTTCCTGTTGCCCCGGTGCTTTCTGAGCTAACGAAGAACAGGAAGCCAATATGTTTGTGATGTATTCGTATTGTCTTGTATTTGCCCTGTGATGTTTTTGAATTTTTCCAGTGGTGTCGGGGTGGTTTCATTCGCCCATTGGGCTGGCAAGCCTTCATGTGAGTGAAGTAACCTAAAGTACGGCGTTAAATCCCAATCAAACAAACAAACAAATTGAATAACTATGTGGACAGCTGCCGATGGTCCGTGATATGGTGTATTTTATTTCATTAGGATTTCAAGCGTTTTATATTTGATGTGTCGGCGAAAATTGTTGTTAAAAAATACATATTTGTATCATTGGTGTTATAGTCATGTTTCGACGTTCCAGCCCACTGTGTGGTGACAATGACGCTCTACACAAATGACATCTAGCAAACACGCTACAGGACAATCGCAGGACATAATTCAGAAACATCGCAAACAGACCGGCTTCATGCTGCTCTTAGATCTGCGAGCAACAGGAAGCTGACTCCAACCACACGCAATAAAAAATATAGGTACAGAGCTTCACACAAATAAATATACACGTTAAGTTTTAAAACAAATTCGGCATCTGTAACAGCATATCATACCAGAGATATAGAGTTGGAATGCACATAACTATGGAATTTAAACTGTTTGCACTGACCGGCCCTGATATATTATGTTGACTTCTGTACTAAAAGTGTTTGATACCCTTACATTTCGGTTTGTTTGTTTTGTTTATTTGATTGGGGTTTAAATCGTACTTAAGGGTATTTCACTTATATGACGACGGATTGTCCACTTCACATTGTTCCTTGCCTCATTACGGTGGAAAACCGGGAGAAAACCTCGTAAAAACCACGCTCGCAATTGCCGGAGCTACATCGTGTGACTCACTCATATACATTTTGGAGACATTTTATAGGCTAAAACAAACGTCAAATCGAACAGTAAACTCGTTAAACTGTGGTAAATCGGTGAAAATATCGGTTTCTAACCATCCATTTTCCTAATTTTTGCCATGATATCGACTTCAAACTATTGTATATAAGGGCTAATAACGTTCATTTTTAACTACCAAAGGATACATGTTCACCTCATAACCAGATACAGAATTGGTCATATGGGGATATTGTGTGAAGTGTATTAAAGTCCACCAGATACACGACCTTCTTCCAAATTGTATGATGAACGAGTACTCGGTTTGAACTGTTATAACGCTGTAGGCAACAAGGTTGTAAGCTGTAACTCAAATAGAATTTAGCCATTGTTTTTTAGTTTCGTTGTACAAATCTGTATCGGGTCGAAAAGTCATCAAGTAGTGTAACACGATAGATTGTTTAACATAATCGATAGTTTATATTGAATTTATCAGAAAACAGCTGTTTATGTATGGAATTGTAATATCTACTAAACCTGTAGACAGCCAGGGTCATATACTGATGCATTCAATCTTGGAAGCTTGAATCCAGCTCACAGAAACTGCCAGTCAACTGCGAGTTTTCGCTACGGTAGATTCGGCTGCTAAGAAAGCCGCAAGTACTAACGCTCTCTCCTCCCAATCATCGTCAAGCCAGGCGCTTACGAGGCGGGGCTTGGCGCTTAGCGGTTCTATTAAACTACCTCGCCGTGCAGACCGTGTCATAGTATCATCCATTACCGAGAAGTGAAAGACTACAATGGAATCTACAACCGCTTTCATTTTCAACAGCACCACGAATCAAAGTTTCGAACACGAACTGGATTTGTGTGTCACACAGAGATTTTATGGCCGTGATTTTACCCAAATGAAAGGTGTCGCATTGACCTTCATCGTCGCTTATTGTTTTGTTATTTTACTGTCAGTGTTTGGAAATTTTATTGTGATTTGGACGGTATGGAGAAACAAACATATGCACACTGTGACAAATTATTATATCGTCAACTTGGCGCTGTGTGATTTCCTTGTTTCATCTTTTGTGATGCCATTGAAACTTTTGGAATACACCGCACCGTGTGAATGGCACGTGTTTCATATCGATGCCGTCTGCTCCTTCCAGTATTATCTCATGCCCATATTTGTGTTCGCCAGTGTGTTTACATTAGTTGCCATATCACTTGAACGGTAAGTGTTGGTTACAGAGATATTTGGAACAATATCTCTGTATTTAATCTATACGTGTTGTCTTATCTATTGCTATTCATATCGTTTACGTCAATTGGTGTTTTATCAGGCAACAGTCCATGCAGAGACTGAGGCTAAGAAAATACTTGTTTCTTTGACAGTTCGGCTGAAGTGTTCGCTTTCAGTGTAGAAATCGCGCAAAGCCGTCAAAAACAAGTGATAACAAATAAGTTTCTAGCAAAGCCGTACTCCACTGCAGTTATCTAAAACCACCTTCGTGTGAAAACACTGAAAGCACGGCTGGAACTTGATAGCAGATTGTTTCAAAATTGGTTGCCTTACACTACACACTAAAGGCTAATTAAACCCAATACCCTTTGATTGTTGTATTGTTGTAATATGAATATATCGCTCAGATAGTATGTTTGTTTGATTGGGGTTTAATGTCGTACTCATGGGTATTTCACTTATATGACGACGGATTGTCCAGTACACACTGTTACTGGTTTGAATACGGTGGAAAACCGGGATGAAACCTATTAAAAACAACACTCGCGATTGCCGGAGCCACATGATGGTGTATCTCGCTCACACAGCTGAAGGTTGTTGGCAGGCGGACTCGAACCCGTGGACGGCTCATTGACGCGGCATTAGTAACCAAACACGCTAACCACTTAGCCACGGCCGCGGGCACTATCGCTCAGGTAATACGTCAAAAAGAAATAACCTCCGATTGTCGACATCTTAATTATGATGTCAAGTGCAAGTGATGTCGTCTCGTTGTGGATGTTGTTGTATGTTCACGTTCTTGTATCGTCGCTGTTGTTCAGTCACTTTCTCCGCTTACTGTTGCGCTAGTGCTCTCAGAACTCTAGGGGCAATATGAAGCCGATCCGTTTGTGATTTTTTTAGAGTTGCTTCCTGTGATTGCCAGTTTTGTCATTGTTTATTGCCAGTGACGTTGATAGTCAATTCTTTCATACCAATGAACTGAGCTTAAGTGCGGAGTAAACCAATAGTCGAACAAACACACTGGTGTTTCTGCTCATCAGTGTATATATCGTCTCAGGCCATTACGAAAGACTTTTAACCAAATCAAAACAAAATTACTTTAAATGGGAAAAGGATTATATGGAAGAAAAACTTTGTCTTGCAAAAATTATTTGTGTCGTCTAATATAGAAAACATCTCACCTCATTCTCATGATTTGCCAAGTTTATACACTGAAAGTCAAACGATGTGTGACATAATGCAATGACACGGGGGGGGGGGGGGGGGGGGGAAACCATCT
>JAQQZZ010118179.1:0-14786 GCA_030265115.1 Mopalia vespertina | reverse complement strand
AATGGAACACATAAAAGTCGGTAAGTGTAAAAACTTAAAATTACACGATTAGGAGCGTTCAAACTCTGTATCTCTACTGCTACATGATATGATAGACGATCGGAGATACAGAACTCTGCATCTAGGCAAGTGTGTAAACACATACGTTTTCATATTCCCAATATACATGATTTTAGCAACGTAATGCTCCCGAGTCCAATAACTCGTGCAAGTAGTTTATTCGTTCAAGCTGTGCAATTGTGTTTTGTTATACAGCATAATGGAACTAGTTCTATTATTTGTTCTCGCTAAGTGGTATAACTAAAGACATGGAGCTATATTGAGTGAAATAAAGCTACACCAAACATCAGAGGTATATCGGAACAGAATATATTGCGCTATACCACGAAAATATAATATTATATATCAAAAATGCCCTTATCGTTCGTATTCTTCTCGCCTAAATCCATTGAGGGCTACAAAATTAACGCATTTTGTCTTAATGTAGTTTATTATATTCGGCAAAACGCATTTCTAACGCTGAGGCTGGTCACGATGCATGGTAGATATACATTAACCCGTATTTTGTCGCTGGTGGTATGGACTATCAGGAGCGCTATGAAGTCACCATCCGCTCTGATACTGTTATAAAGGTGTGTGTGTCCCAGTTGATAGGACAGACACTGAGATGCACCAGCTGTTTCACTAATGACATATTATACACCATACTTAGTTTGGTTTCGTAGCTCTATTCATTCGTACCTCATTAGAGCTTCGCAGATATGTAATGATTGTTTTCGGTCGGGATTTCGCCACCTCTACTCAAACAAGATAACCACCTCGCTCAGCTAGTCGAGGATCTCTCGATGCTGATTAATCTGTCTAAATAATACATCCTATTAACTTATTACTTATCTGCGTAGCTCTAATAATATACCAATGAATAGAGCTGCGAAACTAAGCTACATGTACTACATATATAGCGTTGGTGATTCCTACCATTTGTAATCTATGTTTACATCTATTGTTAGCTGGCTGTAATTAGATTTTAATATACTCTGTAATATTATTTCCAGTCCGCTTGCTTGATTAAAATAGTTATTCTAATATCATCTGATCAACACCCAAGCCTTTATGGAAGATGATATACCTGCCTGTAGTTCGTACATAGTAACTTCTATATTAGTATACGCGTAACTGGCCATCCCTGCGATATTATGTAATGACTACAACCGCCAAATGTTAACGTTATTGGACACCGCTATGCGGTTCATGTAGCCACTTTTGGAAAATATATATCTTAGCAATAGATTGAACGTATCTATCAGTAGATTTTCGCAAAACTTTACAAACACGACTATTCTAGAAAACTATTGAACTATAGATCGAATTTCATGAACGTTCTGTAGCAAACAAATTGTCACAACTCGAGTGTGTGGCCCTTAGACGACGTTCATCAAACTTTATACAAATGGCTATCACGAAAATGTCTGAATTTATTCAATTATATTTTTTAAAATAAACTTTAAATCGTTGTGACAGCTTCATTTATCAACAGAATATATATGCATTTATTTCCAAACGTATGATTGTCACACATCTAGGATTGTGTTCAACGAACAGGCTCCTATGTTTGTTTGATTGGGGTTTTCGTCATATATTCTATGATAAGGAGATGGCATATTGAAGTATGATGAAATCGGTTGTCAAAACAGATGACTCACACAACAATGGCTATATTATACATTTGTACAGGATACATATTAAGACGTTCGATTATTGTTTACAGCCAAACTTTGGAGGTGTACGCGTGCAGTAGTGTTCCCAGTGGGGACGCTGTCGATTATTGTTTACACCCAAACCTTCGAGCAGTACGCGTTCAGTAGTGTACACAGCTGGTCGCTGTCGATTATTGTTTACAGCCAAATTTTGGAGCTGTACCCGTGTAGTAGTGTACCCAGTGGGGACACTGTCGATTGTTGCTTACAGCCAAACTTTGGAGCTGTACCCGTGTAGTAGTGTACCCAGTGGGGACGCTGCTGCAAGAATAAAACATCAATTTTCATTGCGTCTTGCAATACAATATATTAGAATACAATAAGGCCGCTTTTTCTCGATGCTAACTAGTTTGTCAGACACTGTCTTGACTGTCAATCATTTGGCTCGCATTATAAATTGATCTTTAAACCCATAACCCATCGTCCATATTTCAACTCCCTTCAAAGGTCAAGATTGTTGAAGTTAAATGTGCACTACACCTGACCTTCGGTTTGTCATTTTTATATTACCAGGCCCCGATGTAAATGTCCGCAGGCGAAAATTGTTGTTTTCGTGTTTTTGTTTTAATGGGCGAAGGCATTTTTGACATTTGCTGCAATATGTTTTGTTCCAAACATTATTTGCGTCACGAATTCTATAAACTTCCCTTGGAAATGCGTAAATCCGATAGCATTATGCTTAAAATGTCAACTTAAAGAGCACAAGGTGACAACCACTTTAAACATTTGCAGCTCTCAAATGTATTACATGTTATACAACCTTGTATAGATGGTTATTAATATTAAAAGAAATAACTTATAGCAAGTCCCACTTAAGACAGGCACACAATTATAAAAGTGGCATAACTAATCTGTCACTTGATTGCGTTCATATTTTGTTATTGGCTTGTCATGCTTAACAAGAATGTGTTCATTAGGCAGCCAGTAATTCATATTTTACCACATATTCGAGTGAAGACGTAACTGTAAATTAGATAACACATATGGACCATTAATCAGTTGTTATGGAATACAGTTAAGCAGACAAAACACTAAAATATAATAACGACACGTAAACTCCCTTGATGGGTGTATGGTAGTACTATAAACGGTATCAATCGAATCTCCACAACATACAGATACTAATTTAGGTCCCGAAGTTCCGTACAAGAACAAATGACGACATAGCGATCTCCGTTCACTCACTACGTCCTATGGCCAGATTCCAACTACATGCCAAAAATGGTGATTTGCGGATTAATAATTTGTTCTTCTCCATTAAAAAAAGGAGAGAATCGTAAAGTTTATGATAAAAGTATAAAATCACATATTTTACAAGAATATGCTTAAAATAAAACCGATTTGAATTGAACTCTCCTCGGATGCCTTTGGTTGTACTTCTCTCTGGAATGGAGGTGGCCGATCCGAATCGAATGCTTTTTACTACACTCTTTTAGGCGTGATCATGTGATTAATCCCGTTAGGGTGCTTTTGTTTAAACATAAGATATGATGTGTTCGAATATAAATAATGGAATGCTTTCTTCCCGTAAATCAATCCGATAACTGCAAATATAAAAGAAATGTCCATTGTTTTGTTTGAGGCAAGGCATTTTTATCTGTGATTTACGGGAAGAACCTAATAACCAAAATAAAATGTTTATAAAAAAGACACACATATACAACTACATGTATTCATTTGACAGTTAATCTTGTTAAGACTGTGGAATGCGTTTGTTGCTTTCCTTTTCGATTTTCGTTGAGCTTTTAGGCGACAATGAGGCTCATTCCCTGTACCCAAAACGCACGAGCAAACGATCTACCATGATATGTTTAACGTTTCTAAATCATTGGGATCTTACAAATTTAGAAAAGCAGTCAGTTAAAAGTTGATAAGTTTGCCGCCTAGACAATCGTGATCGTGAGAAGTCGTAAATTCATTTAGACACACGCAGCTTTGTAATGAACTGTTTACAAAATGAACAAATATAATTTTCCTTGTAGAACAGGTACGACGTTTAACCTCAATCAAACAAACAAACCTTGCAGAACAGTGATTTCTCCGTCCACGGTGGTATACCAGCCATTGGCTGTGTTGTTGAGCCGCTGGCAGGGTATTAGTTGGAACTAATAGGTATATCCAGTCTAGCCAACATCACGTGGAAACATACCAGACAAGACAGCCGTTTCATTTATAATATTTAATACCTTCTTATTACATTAAATACGCCCTCGATGAATCCCTTTCATTTGTAATCTCCATTTGTGTCGTTTCTGATCTGACTGTAATTAGATTTTAATTGCTGGGGATATTACATCCAGTCTGGGTGTCTTCTGGTAATTATTCTCTTATGATCTGGTAAACACAAAGTGCCTCCTGGAAATAGTGCTTGTTGACACCGGGCTATATTGACAGCCTAAATTAATACACAGCACGTTCCACTTATTGAACAGCATTAATACCATATTCGTTTATAATACATGGAATCAAAAGACAGAATGGAATACACACATTCATTTGTACACACAATTCTGTTGTTTCGTGAATTGTAAGGACGTACATGTAGTGTGGCTGAGATGTGTTTCAATTTAGGAAGTAACTATAAGACTAACTGAGTAGGGCAAGCCGTTTTATCACTTCTATCTTTATTATACATTTGTTTTTCAGATATGTTAAAAAATGACTTCATTTTACATATGTGAAAAAGATTTCCACATTTTTGAAAAAGAATTTCACCTTTGTAAAAAAGATTTTCACACAAGGTTGTCATTTTGGTGAAAAAGAATTTCACATATGTGAAATAAATATTTATTTTACAAGTGTTGAAAAGAATTTCACTTATGTGAAAAACAATTTTACATAAGTGTAAAAGAGTTCGACCTTTGTAAAATAGACGTTTATTTAACATATATTGGAATCTGTTTCACTATGTAAAATAAAAAGATGAGTGGAATTCGTTTGTAGATATGTGAAATGAAAGCATCCAATACACCATTTACAGACTTCTCCATCGCAGCTTCTTTTTGGCGGCAATGCATTTGCTCCAAAACTACAATCTGATCAGAATCACATCTACACTGCGTTTCGCAAAGCATTTGTTATTTTCTGGCGAAGAATAAATCAGTGAAACTAAATTGCTTTTATAGGCCTACAATTGCGACAGATTTTGTGGTGAGCAATACTACGTCTGATTCATCAGGGGAAATACATTAATGTAGACTATAAATATTGAATAAGAATAAACCCGTCCTCTCATATTTATTTCGCTCTTTATTTGTCCCTTTTATTGGCATATTTTAGAATAGAATGTATGGTTTCGTGTTTCAGCCGTTGTTGGACTAACTATATGCGAGTGTTAGTCAATATTTGTCTTTTGACAGACTGCGCTTTGTTTTGTTGTTGTTGTAATCTCGCTGCAGGGTACCATACCCTGATCAAGGGTGCCTTGCGGAGGTTAAACTTGTACAGCATGTGCTCTCGTTTAGCCTGTCAAGTGGAATATACTCTTATCGTCTTTGCATTGCTTGAAAGTCTACATAAGACGAAAGCAGCACAAATGAAGGTTGGATACAGTTTTTGTGGAGAAATCATTTTTCCATATTTTTGATAAGCGGAACTCTTTTTTACAGATGTAAAATTAATATTATTTTACATAAGTTCAGATATGTGAAATAGTTACGTTTTTGTGTTTTATTTTACTTATGTGAAAATGAATTAAACATATGTTGAAAATAATTTTACAATGATGAAAAGGTTTCTTCATAATTTTGTAACACATACACAGAATCAGAGAAAATTAAATAAAGTATATGCAAAAATATACAGACCGCTAACTAATAATCTCATTCAATGTGACCAATATTCATTTTGACAGTTCCTATGTTTGAATATGTTACGCGACAGGCTTCTAGATACCAGGAACCGCGCAGGCGTTCATTCGATTTTACATCTTGTGGAGACTGGTTTTAGTAGGACATGTGGACTCAGAATAATACTCAAGTACCAAGCAATGGGATGAAATATAAAACAACACTAACACAATAAATGATTGTAAAAATATTCAATATTTATTGTTTGTTACAATCATATTTTGTATTGATCAAATCAATATCATTCAAAATATGTATAGAGAAGTATGGTTCTGTAAGGTATACACACACTAATACTGCTGGATATAATATATTTTGATAACAGTATACCAAATTGAATAATATATGACAGATGGCATTTACTAAAATAGTGTCTAACATGGAACAACAACTATGGTTTTCGTCTGAAGTGACGTGTACAGCTGCATGAAGGTTTTATTCTTCCGAGATGTCAGATACAGAAGCGTCCAATGCACGTAATTACAGCAGTTTGCCGATACACTATACGAAACACATCACATATTAAGACACTGTATTAATGATTTGTATTTACCTTGAATCTGTCTTGGGTTGTAAAAACTAGTTTGAATATGACACATGTTGCATACAATACCGCTACGTTTTATTTATAAATCAAAAAACAATTCCGTGACTTCTACTCAAATAAGCTTTATACGGGACAACATTAACGATATTGGCCTGATGTGTAACAGAAAGCGGTACGAGTGTTTACTTCTTCACAGATGTGAAAAAACAGAACATTCTATTGCGTATAATTACAGCATTTTACTGAATAAACTACATGATATGTTTTACATTTAAACATACAATAAAACTGTATTTAACATTGTCATTTTCTATAAACTTTGTTACGTCGTTAGGTCGAATGTCAATACGAGATATGCTTATCTCTGTGTGCTGCAGATAACAGTTTTACTTATTAATTTAAACCAGGATTGTTTTGCTCTCGTTGAATTAACAAGTCAGCTAAACTAATGTTGTCTTTTTGCCACCCAATTCTAATATACTATATTTTAGTTAGGTGAAATTTATACTATATAAAGAAAATAAATGTAGCATAAATCACCAACAGCATGTTAAATAATTTGGCTGGCGTCTATATGCTCTGTGAACATCGCCAAGTTGTTCTAAAGATGTTTCACATTGGGTTTCAGACGGAGATGACAATTGCATTGCTTGCAGTTAGCTGTTTACAAACCATAATCAATTTGTAGGACTAAAACATCCCGATTCGATGTGTTTCCTCATTGGTTCTTAAAAGGCATTGCTTATGCGTAGTAAAAAAAATGACAAGAAACTTGCATTAAATAAAAAGAGAGTATAATGATTTTCTAGCCCCGGTCGTACCTTTATCCCACTCCTCTTAAGTAAGATCGGAATTGATTTTTTCCCAGGACACAGTTATTGGCTTTTTGTTTATTATTGTCATATTTAAGGATGAGTGCATTGTATCTAACGTAAAACATCCTATAAGCATTCATTGCCGGCGTATTTGAATAACTATGACAACATGATATTGTTTGGTTAAGTTATTTTACCGTTAACCACATAAAAAACGGCCATCGTATATTAAATTGTTGTTTGATACTTCCTACCCTTATCCAGCAACTGGTTGCAGTTATCTGGGTATTTACAGTACAACAAAAACAACAAATTGTTTTTATTTTCTAAATCTATGGACTATTTGTGTGATTTGATATGGAGTCTTTTAGATTTGGTAAAGTTTTGGGTCAAATGTCTTTGTTTCTCTTATGGCATTAAATAGAATCGACACACACTGATTATAATCCAGATCATTTTGATAACCATCTTATTGCTAATATCAATGGCCCACCAACACCAGGGGAAATATGTGTGATGATCGAGGTAAAGTGGGAAAGGTTTTTTAATGTTACTTAAGTATGTTTGTTTGATTGGGCTTTAACACCGTATTTAAGTTTAGTACCACACGTCTATGACGGCATGTCAGCCCAATGGGTGAAGGAAACCACCAGCGACACCACTGGCAATAATCAATGACAAGACCGGACAAAAACAGGACAATCGCAGGAACAGTACAAACCCATCACAAACAGATCCACTTCTCGTTGCCCCTAACCACCGAGAACACCAGGGCAACGAGACCCTCCATCCCAACCACCCCCTATATCATATATGATCTAGAGTATTCACAATGTCTTGGAATATGTGTCAGTCTGCAATAAGTATCGTGAAATCTGCCACAACAAATTTAAAGCTATAACCTTTTAAATAACCTTTTTATATTTGTTTTAAAAAAGAAGACTGCAGATATTGGAAGTTTAATTAGCACCTAAGAGTGACTGTAACCTATTACGACCGAGTCATGATACACTAATATTGACCAAGGCGTTCTTTAAAAGTTCCCAATCAATTCAGGTAATAATTTTTGTGAAACAAACTGCAGTTAAAATGTTACCAACGGTTAGCTTGGCATTTATTGATATGACGGCTGTTTAATGGCGAACATGTCCGTTGTTTTCAATATATAGCATATAATTAGCAAATGTAACACCGACTCATGTGTCAATGTCGATAGGTAAAATATTATAGTGCGTAATCTCGGTAATATCTAGCGTATGGTAGTATTTCCAGCATTTGGCGAGACTTGGCAATCTGACATTTATGGGAGTATTTGCAGCATGTGGCCACACTTGACATTCTGACATTTAATAATTGGAGCATATGGTGAGACTCGATATGAGTCTTCATAGACTGGCCACGGCTATGGACTGCATCACAGTAAAGTGGTGAGCGAAATAATATGATACCAATATCAGACTGAAACTTCACGTGTTCCTTTACTCACAAAGCTACTAATATATCTGCCATTAAGATAAGATAAGATTTTTAGTTATTACATTTCGAATTGTTTTGCGTCCAACCCGTGTGTTACTCTGGAAATGTTACGCTGACGCTTGGGATTTTATCTAGCAACAGACATAAGACGTCATTTGTTGTAAAGATAGGAGCTGACCAGAGCATTTTGCTTAAGCATAGCGCAATTCGAGACACTTTGCTTATAGCCTTTGCTTCCATCTGAGGCAAAATAAAATAAACGCAAGCATTTTGTCATTTATAACCATAATTAAACGACCAATGGTAGTTGCCATTTTGGGCAAACATCCTCATGATGTCACGCGACTTAAGACTCGAGATAGATATTACTTAGAAGTTAGGAGACAAAAACATAACAGAGACTCTTCTGAAAAGGAGGCGTGTAAATAATATCACCCACACATTATGGTGCTAGCAGAACGTAGTCAATTTAAACAATAATGTAATTGCAAAATGAAAAGAAAACAAGTACTGTCTTTTTTCGTGGGGAATGTGTAATAAAATTGATTCATGTAATGCAAAGTTCCAGAAAACAGCAACTCTCTTGAGACCACACGTTGACAGGTCATAAACAGCTTTAAGAAGCACGTGCTAAGCCATCTGTGTTGTTGATATATTTAGTGCCGGTCCTCGCGGTACCAATCGTATTTTCGCGAGAGTTACTTTAGTAGAAGTGACTAAGACAACTCTCGTACACCATGTCAGGCCACCGCGCCTCAATTTCCGCCAACATTTGGGGCGACGTTAGCCACAGATCAGCAAATAAATAAAGTGCAAAACAAGATGGCCCGGGTGTGTCTTACAGTCAATGTCTCGACGTAGGAAGTAAAATCGATTCTATTTTAGAATGTCTTGGTACCTGTTCCATAAAGTCTATTATTGTGGGGGTATTACTCGTAGGTCTTTTGACGTAAGCTCCTAATGTGAAACAAAAGAGATTTGATTGGTCAATTTACCAAGAGCTGTTCTGTTTACTGAGTAGAGAGAAAGACTTGGCCGCCTGGATGATTTTGACTGTAGTTTAAACATAACCAAAGTTCAAGATCCAATTTTAAACTGAATATAATTGGACTAGAAAATTAGATGGCATAATTTAATACAAGAAATAATGCCGGTTTTACCTATATGCATCCCCGACCTCGGCTTGAAGTTGTTTACCTAATACCCCGAGGACTATTGACCTATTAATCGCGTAGTACTCACAAATCAGTTACATAGGATACATTAAACTCTGGTTTATTAATATATGCTACTTCGATAATGCCAGACGTTTACTACTTGATCAAATAGTCTAGCCAGACCACGGTTCTAAATCGCAAAACACGAAATATGAGAAACACTACTATACACAGGCTACATGTTAACATCCTTATATCTCCAGACGCATTAGAGATAGGATGACAACCCTTCAGAATACAAATGAGACAAGACCCCCCCTCCACACCCAGCCCCCCGTACAATCAGGATGGGATGACACACTCAGGGTTTCCAGAAATAGCACCAGGACATAAATAAATTCCCTTCCTTAGGGCAATGTCATTTCATTTGGAGATGAACTAATCTTTCACGAGGACCGCATGATCAAACTAATAATTATTAATCTGATGCAGATATTTAGACAGTGCTAGGCTATCCGTTTCAACGGTAGATCAATCTCATTAAAACATGTAATGAAATAAACATATCTGATGAACGCGATACTGCTCTAACGTTGTATGATTCCGATGAGCTGTAAAAATGGTTCGGGTTAAACTCCTGTTTCTGTCCTTGATCCCTAGACCCTGTGATCCCGTGATCTTTTGTCACAATTTGCTCAGAAAGAAACGTGTTGGAATCGAAATCACAATGGTAAAAGCCTGACCCCGCATTCTAGGCATTCCTTTGTTTCGAATATGTCAGACTGGGGATTCCATGTATTCCACAAACACCGCATTGTATGTATTTGTAGCGACTACACGACGAGCTGGAGTAGGGACCTCAATTTAAGAGAAATCAGTATGAGGAAAAAGTCATGCATATATTTTACACACATGATAAGGGAAGATAAATCATATTTCTTAATCCTCCGAATTCACAACTTCACCCCAAACGCTTAAGACAAAGAGAAAACACACATACACTGTATATGCTATGAACAAAGAACACAAAATAAACCAAGCATGACTCATTGGAAAATTTGTCAATATTGAACCTCCATATAGTTCAGTTTGTTTAGTTACCCGAATCGCAGGGAATGGACTGCTTAGCACAATGTTTTTCTCAATATGCTACGTCCATTCTTCCATGTCTTCTGCTCTAGGCTCCGGATCGGTTATACTACATGGAGGTGACCGACGCCGTCAACTAACTGGAACAGTCGTTGGGATTTTCATACGATATAAATAATTTCGTCTTAACGCTTCCAGTCTATATTTTTCGTACATAGCACATGCAAATTCCCGAACACCACAGGCGGCTAACACACCAAGGGGTACTCCCAATATCACACCACATATTAAAAAAAGTGCTCTTTGAGTTTCTTGAGCAGTGTCTCGCTTTTTGGGTGCCTTTTGAGGCACTGAGTTTTCCCTTGTGTTATAGAATCCCTGAACTATAACAGTGTTATTGGTTCTGTATACTGCCTCATTTGGATTGCCATTCACGCTCCAACAAAGACAACCTGGAAAATAAATTCACAGAAATGAGAAGAATAAAATCACCATTAAACTGCAGGCAATTTAAACGACTTTTATCTATCTATTGTTATTGTACTAACATCCATATAATTATATATTATTGCACTTAGATATCGCGTGTCACAAGGGTGAGTATTTTGATGTTGCAAAGGTTTAGCAAAAATGTAGATGTATCAGCCACGTATGTAGTTAAACCAGGCAGACGTCACACACAAAAAGTGTGATACAAATGATTCGTTGTTTCTTTGTATGATTATCAACGAATATAATACTGATATATTATGTATACATTATGCTGGTGCATTATGCTTCGCATTAGTTTAACATTAATGTCATGAGCTAACAAAGTTGTCACGTTCTGGTGTCTGCGGTGTTATTGCATCATTGTGCAACCCTGTTGAGAGCTGTTAACTCAGTCGCGCGAGCTGTTATTTAGTGTTCAGAATACATACACGAGCGTGCTGTATACTTAGTTTGAAAACGATTTATGTCCTATATCAAACGACAGCTCATAAAATCTATAACTAAAAATTGTGCACTGCTACAAGGCAACAAACAGACGTATCTATTTAGATACATTACATGCTATTTTAAGGCTGAAACGCTATACCGGTTATCTCCAAAAACCATTAAGACATACAATGCTTTGTGATTGAAACCCCTGACTAAATGCAACATTAGTAATGACCAGGAAAATTAGCAGTAGACAACACTTTACAGTTCAAAACCCCGAATAAAAACTTCATTAATGATGACAAGGAGAATTATACACCTATAACATTTAACGCTAAAAGAGAAAACCACAGCAAAGGTAGAGTTATATCGATCCAGGCAATATTAGATGTACAGCACATTTCAATTATTGTAATGTCAGTGAAATAATCGTGTCCAAGAGATTATGACGGGACTGTACAGTGAGAGGGATGGAATCGTGTGTGTAAAGGTCTTAGATTCTAGTTAATGGTGAGTCAAGTGTGTCATAAGTAGACACTATATATTACGAGAGTGTTAAAAAATGACTAGTATTAACCAGCCAATCAAATCGCCTGATCTCAAAGGTAAACACTTTTTTAATTTTCTGTCATGTATGTTGTCCAAAATGACGTGTGCTAAAATTATTTGACGTATAAGATTGAGTTTTCGTCATGTAACATAGTATACAGCAAACGTCAGATATCGATTTTATCATGTATCAAAGTACACAGGAAACGTGATGAAGACCAGCGGAAACGTGTCTTTTTTACCAACCAATCACAGGGCAGGAGTAAATACTGTTCTGCAGATTATGCGCTCACCGGTGGTCTTAACCTTCATGTTGTTGAGAACAACACATTTCCAGTGTACTATGTTACATGGCAAAAATGCAATCTTATACGTCATATAATTTGATAGATTGATTGATTGATTAGTGTTTTACGCCACACATTCAGCGGTATTTCAGCTAAGCTGAGGCGTGAACACACCAACAATTTATTTACATCAATTTTTAATATCAGTCATTAACACCCTAGGCCGTACATTGTGTAAACATCAAAAAGAGAAATAAATATGAACTGAATAGGACATACAAAAGTTTTTAATTTTTTAAATATGTCAATATATTATAGTTCAAATTTGGATATAAAAATTGTAAATATTGTGTTTAAAATTGTGACAATTTTAATAATATGCAATCATTCATAAAACTTACATTTTACGATACACACCGATCCGTTTAAGAAACTTGATGACAACATATAATTTGAGGACACAACATTTCGAACCTACTCGAACAGTCTATATCCGTATTAACATAAAGTTCTATGAAAGTTGAAATACTTATGTTGAGAAAATTAAAGCATAGAAGATATAACTAAGTTCGGTGCATACAGCATACAGTGCTTTCCTAATCATACAAACAATATTAAACAAGGAAAAGTGTCAATCTGATAAAATCAACATCATTGCATGTTATTTTTATGTGGCCCCTTTGTTTTATTCCGCTTTAAAAATGAGGCCAAGCGTTTTTCAAAGTGAATTTTGTTACGATGCCAAAAACAGTTCCATTTAATTAGGCACCGGAAATCTAATCAAACATTACTTTTAGCAAGGAATACAGCAACGGAACATCTATTATTGAAATTGGGATGATTTTGAAATTGTAAGCTCTTTTATACCGGATGAATACACTTTCAAACGTTTTCTAAGAAAGTCTGAGCGAAAACTAAGCGATGATATTAACATGATTCCCACAGCCGTATTTACTTCCGTCTAGTTTCTGTTGAAGGTAAATCTGTTTTCACACTTTGGTCATTTTGCTGTCCTGGACATATGAAGGGGTCGTGATGCTAACAGCAGACATTTCTAAGAACTTATTTAATGAGTAGAAGGAATAGTGAAAGGATGGTTATCGACGGAGTTAACAGTGCAATGTTTACATCACATCAGGTTCTATTGAAAAAGAGGTGACGCTCGCACAGGGTTAAGCATCTGAACTCTATTTGCGGCTGACAAACACAATCATGGCGGCACTTCTAATAAAGCACGAAATCGTCTTGTCGCTCTCTCTAATGGAACACTTAGCAAACACTGTATTGACGCAACGCTCACTAGGCGAACCTACCCCGTGAGCCTTGAAGAATCTGTTGACCCCATTCTTCCAGCCAGACAAGTTCAATCAAATGGTTTCCAAACGGCGAAGTGCCCTCACAACAGGACTTAGCCGAGGTAATTTAACATTCGTGAAGATGCTAGCGTCTGGTACAACATACGGATCCAATTTACCCTACACTAGCAAGCTTTCATGAAGAGAACTATTGTAATGAGGAAATTCTATTTTACACTGACCGCAACGTTCAAACGACACTTTGTATATTCATTCATTTAAGAGCGTACATGCAAGTTTAGACATGATTATCGCATAATATAGGTATGTGGTATTTATTATTTTATCGAAGTAATACTTATTGAAAGTAGGAAGATAAGTCTAGAATTAATAAGAACACAATGTATATAATTCGATAATCCACAATTTTCTCAATGACTGGCTATAAACTGTCTGGACTATAATAGGTGTTCCACTGTAGGTGTTTTACGCAGTCTGTCCTAATATTAGAAAATCGCCCTGCTCATAAGATACAGTTTTATCTTGAAGAATTTTCAACCATCGGCTGTTAGCTATTAGACATTACGAAAGCTGTAAATCCGTATTAATGCCTATACGTGATTGAAAACAAAAATCTTAGCTGGATTTGTTCAAAGCTTCTGATTGCATACCAATCCTCTTCTTTAATTCAAAACAACCCTTAAGGTGTCGGTGGCGTGACCGTTTCGTGGATGGAAAGTTTTCTCAGCAATATGAAACGGCGTGTAAAGCTCGGGAACAGTCATAGCTTATGGAATGCCGTCACACAGGGTCTCCAGGGGTCGATTATAGACCCATTATATTGTATATTTCCATAAGTGATCTAAAGATAATTATATTACCCCTGCCAGTTTGCGTATTACATACATCATTAGTTGGCAAAATACCAGGTGTCCTACAATTCCCAATAAATGACAGCTTTGGTCTCGCGATGTTGTTCTCAGCGTCATAGCCTCACAGGACGCATCCATCATGATTTTTTTTGGGGGGGAGGGGGGTGTCGTGT